>DWIY01000467.1:0-13135 GCA_018248615.1 Erynnis brizo brizo
TGCCCTTTCACGCACCTAGCTGCCACTCTATTGTCTCCGTCTCTGTGCTGCTTTCTTCGTTTTTTAGACTACACGTGCAATTTTAATCCCTGCGTAGTTTCAGTACGATTAGAATAAGGTGAATAGGTTCAGACGCATTCTAATCTTGTCCATTTAAACGTTTGGAGAAAGACGAACGAAAAAAAGAAAACGTTTAGAAAAAGAACGACGCGACGGACCAGCGACAATGCTTTTGGATAACAGATAGGTCTATAGACAATGTAAATGGCAGTATTTACTCAATGTTGATTATTATTAGCAACTTTGCCGACGTGGATAATGAAATCTGGACTGGAGAAAAAGTTTATAAATCTGTAATAATTCGGGCTACGAACTCTATCTGTGTACTCAATCTATCTATATCGAGTCCAGTCGTTTTCAGATTGTAAGATTATAGACATCCATTGACATTTTTATTCTCAAGTGTGTTTATTGGTTGCAGTGACCACTCAACATCAGGTGACCTGCATGCTCATTTGCTATTCATAAACTATTTAATAACCAAACTTAATTACTAATCGATGAAAAAATCGAGAAAAACATAGTTGTGTGCTCGTTGTTTAACCGGCGCGTCTCAAGTCACGGCAAATGAGGGGTGAGTTTAATGAATAATTAATGCACACACTTTTCTCGCCAATTATAATTACGTAAGGAAAGCAATTAGGATTCGTGCGACTACCCGCATAAGCGCGAATTTACATGTAGTGCCTGCCCCTAGGATCTAGGGTCCATAAAACACCTAGACTGTAATGCAAGCTAATATAGGCTTATTTTATCTAAACTAAAAAGTTAGAATTCCATGAGCCTATATAATAAGATACTGTAGCAGAGTTGCACGGAATATATTATTAAATGAATAAAAATACGCGATGAGTGCGAAAGGGGTTATGGTTGTTCACGCCTGGGGTAAAGCAATTTTTTAAAATTTTTGTTTATTAAAAATGTTCACTTACTTATTTTATTTTAACACATATATTCTGAGATATTTTTTTGTTGAATTTTAAAAATTATAATCATAAAAATAAAATAAAATTTATACCTACGCCACTATTGGCAAATCAGGGTCGCTATAGGGTACAGTCATTAACATGAAAATATTCGTATCTATATTGTTTTCTTGAGATCTATCTTACTCGTAAAAAATAATATTTTTATATATTAATACGTGAAGAAAACATTTTGGGTAAGTAGGTACCTGCAATTTACAGCTCACTACGCGAATGGAGCAATTTGAAATTTGGCACAATTAAAATTTATATGGAGAAGAATTCACGCATTCTAATATTTTAAAATTAAACGCATTAAAAATATATAACATTCATCAAAAAACAGGTCACGTAGACTACCTACCATAAATTTGAATACTTTGACATCCCCACATATATATACAAACATAGTGTGTACGTAGGTAGGTACATTCCGTTAGGTGTCAAAATAAAATTTCAATAAACAAGTCGAATTTCGACAACAATAAAACAAAAACATAAATCACAGTCAACAAACAAAACAATAACAGTTAAAACCAACTTCTCGTATATTTGTGGTACATAATACTCCCGCGGTCGCCTATGTTTGGTATCTTAGCGGGGGCAGCTGCGTTGTTGGAGGTGCATAAATATCCACCTGATGCTTATAAAGGCGTGCATCTTCACGTCAGTCACATTTGAGAACTATTGCTTGAGAATTGCAGTTTGTTTCGAGTTTTAGTAGTATTTTAATTTAGTCTTTGTCTAATACACACGAGATGGAAGGTGGTGTTGATTGTCCGTCAAGATTGAGGAATGGTAAGCATTGCTTTTAAATCATTTTCGGGGGATGAACTTTACTGAAAAATCGAGGAGGACGTCATTTTCATAATGTTATTTTTTGAGAAGATTTTTCGAATTAATTCATTTTAGTCTTTAGTAACACAATTTTGTATTTCTATATTTTTTTGTTATTTGTAGATTATCTTTGAATCAGCCCTAATAGATAAATCACCTAATCTTATTTACGATTTCTACTTAATATTAATATTACTCCCTTTATTTTACATTAAATTGTTTAAAATTTAATTATATTATATCTGAATATCACTACTTAATCCTAAAACCATACTCCACACTTCGCCCCTACAAACGCATTACCTAAATACTCCTTCTTCGCGATTTCTACATTTTTTTTTAAATCTTATTTTTTACTCTTCAACTAACTACACCTTAAATTTTAAAAAGAGATCTTAATTTTTTTACACATTACACTTACTAACTACACTTAAAACTTAATTCGTACCCAAGTCCCCTTCCACTAGGTCACGCCTATACCCATTCACGAATTACCCCAACAATGGTACACACCTAATTACTGACAATACCGCGCAGGTCGTCACGCCTTGCTGTACCGGAAGCCGGCACCGGACGTCGAGATTGTGGCCCGAGCCCCTGATTCCTTCCGGTGACTCCAATGGCCGGAGAGGACCAAGGTACAAGAGACAGCCGAACCGAACAGCGGAACCGAACTGCGTCAGTAAGTGAACGGTTAAACGCTGGACGCAAACGAGAACCGGCGACGAGAGACAAGTGAGTAAGTGGACAGTGAACAATGTATTGCTTATGGACTATAAGTTTTTAATACTGTTATAGTATTAATTACGTGGAATTTAGGAACGGTTAAACACGTTAATTAAATGATAGGGAAGGAAATTTAACATTTGCCTGTCCAATAAGTAGAAACTGTAGTTAAACTATTGTCAAAGCATCAAATGACGACTTTCCTTAATATGTCATTTTCAGTTAGATGAGACGAGAAAGGTTGAATTGTAATTAGATTGAAAAGACACCGTTCGAAAAAAAAATTAATATGTCACTATTCTAACTGCAGCGCCTGTCTTCTATAAACAGTATGCAGGACGAATCAAAACTTTATAAAATCTATGAGAAGTTAATCATAACTATTATTTAGTTCATTAATTTAATTTTAAGTCTGTACCTACTATTATAGGTGGTGCTGAAGGTAGTAATACTTAATATACTTAACAATAAAATAATATTATACGACTCCAAATAGCGTCACGCGTTTCTCCCTGCTACCTCTCATCACTTGTCCTACAAAATAAGGTCGTCGCACCCTGATCTTTAGCATGGAACGATTGGCGGTGATCTTTTTTTTATTGAACCCGTCATGTATGTCGCGTACCCGCCGCCCGTGACTCATATATATCACTCTACCAAACAAGATGATATCTTCAAATCAAATTTAAATAACTGAGATGAGAGGCGGAATTTGGCGAGTGTTTGACAGGGGGAGAGGCAGGAAGTGTAATGTTGTTTGATAAAAACATGATATTGTGTTACTCACTTATACTGTGAAGTTCAGAAAATTAAGCGTAGTTGGCCAAATTAAGGCCAGTTAAAAAAATATAATAATATGTAAGTTAGACGTAGCAAACGAGCGTGTAAGAAACCTGATATCTAGTACTCGTAAGTGGTCACCTGGTTCTATTTTTTACCCTTAACATGACCCTAACTATGCTTCAACTTGTAAGCGTTGCCACTTAAAAAGACTAAAGTCGGCCACCTCAAATTATTTGTCTGGCAACCACAGGTCCACAGCTAGCACAAGACGTGAATATAATATTACTTCATGGCGGATCTTGATGGTGGCGATAAGGGCCTCCCCAAGCGAGCTTTAATTAATCATCTATGACCTACATAAACTACTTTGACCTTCAATTTCTGCTAAAAAAAGAACAGTTAAATACGATAGTTGGTAATTTAAAAAGCATTCGTTGTCAATTTAATGTATATAATCGAAACCTTCTGAGCCGGGCTCCTTTAATTTTTACTAAGTAATTTAGTGCTCAATAAGTCAATGTTGTTTTGGACGATGTTAAAGGCCTGTGAAATGAGTATAAGGCGTAACCCTACACAGGTGGTTGAGTGTCAATTTGCGGTCAGATACAATGTACGTTTAGTTCCTCGCAGTGTATGTTCCCTTCCTGTTAACATGCAGTTGTATTGCTTTTTAAAAATAAAAAGCAAACCTATTAGTCTATATTATTGTGTTTAGAATAGTTTTGGTTTAATTTTTGATAGAAAAAGATTGGCGTTACAAAAAAAGCATAATTTCAAAGAGTTAGGAGGGGAAATGCTGCTAAGACGAAGAACAGGTAACTAATTCTATCTTTAAAAATATGAAATGCTTTTACTTTTTTTTAATACCAAATTGAACTTAGAATTTTGTATCTTTCTGGGCTTACCTAAATATAGAATAAACCGGATCATACCTCTACGCTTTTTATTAAAGAAAGGTAGTAAACATAAAAAAAGCAATACTCAAATAGTGTTCAGCTTAAAATATTACACCAATTAGTCCAATTAGGTACCTCAATAATAATTGGAAATCAAACAATAAATTATTTTCACCAAACCTTGAAGGGTGTTAAAGCCGTGTGTAATGATAATAAGGCGTAACACAATAGCGGCTGAGCAATTTGCGGTGTAACTCGGTGAGTAACAAGTGTATTGGGTTCTCACGGCGCGCGCGGCTTTCTCACGCGCTCGTCTTACACTTCCTTCCGTCGATGCGTCGATGTGTCTGTGATGCGCTCGGATACACGCAATGGGAATAAAAGAAAAAATGCGCTCGGATTTCTTGTTACGTAGATAATATGAAAATAGAAATATAAGAAAAACAATAGTTATTAATTAGTTATTGACTTTTTTCATAACGAAGTAAAAAAAAATAATGTTAAAAAAATTTGAAAGTAAAAAACTAACGCCTTTTTGTGACTTTTATATTATGGACCATGAACATGGACCACTGAACTCAAAAAATTAATTGATTTCAATACATTAAATCTATATATTTGAAGAAGAAGATGATGAAACAAAAAACCATTCCTAGGATTTCTTCACCGCTAGGACCGCCAAATCCTTAACCACGCGGTGGAAATCTATGCAGACCCCAGTAAAAACACTATCGTCAAAGTATTAGTATAGTTATCACATTTCACTAGTAGCTATGATTCATATGTACAGATGCAATATTTCCCATACTAATGGCACACGGTAAGTAAGAATACTTTGACGATAGTATTCATACTCGTGGCTCTGTTCCTGTATCTGATCGCGGCGCCCTGTAGGGTCACTTCGTAAGTGACACCGGGGGTGATAATCGTTAGCTGCGCGACCGCCTGGGAACCGCGCCTTCCGGACTTAGCCCCTCGCTACTTAAGTGACAAATCTTTTTTTGATTGTGAGAACTATGGCCCGGGATGCCAGGAAATCGGAAATCGGTAATGGGTTACTTGACGGTAATGAGAGGGTTAAGTAATGAAGTTCGCGTACCGTTCGGAAGTTGACATCTTGTCTATTGTGTGGTGGGGGTTATTATTCACGTACAAAGAAATTTAAGTTTGATAGTTGAACACGGTGATCGCGTTACTTGAATTTTATTAATTTTTGGATGATTTATATTCAGTGATAAAATTCCGAATTAAATGTAATTAACTTTTCTTGAACATACTGTTGTTGAAAAATACAGCAGTTGTCGTAAATAACAATGATTTTCGTATAGTCGTTAATGCAGCATTATCGTAATAGTCTTACTAATCCCGATTCGATTACCAGATACTTTACCGTGGCGTGCTGTTATTTTACTATACCTTATCTTGTTCCTTGATTGTGGGAATTAAAACAGGGCGCCAAGACTCCGGTAATGAAGTCTTGACGACCGTAACGAGGTACTTACTCAAAGCTCCTCGGAAGCTTTCATTAACAAGAAACTTGGAAGTATTAGGAAGAAGGAACTTGTTACTTCGGGGTCTTTTGAGGTCAAGTCGGGGTTACACGTTAATATTATTTTGGTTTTGATAAATACCTGAGTACCCGCTCTACCCTACCTTAAATAGGTAGGGTACTGCAAAAAAATACTCGTAGCTCTAAAACTTGGGAAAAATATTAGATATGTAGGTAAAAGTTATGAATCACTGAAAAGTGACTTAATATCAATTCCCACTTAAAAAGGTGTTAATATTCTGCCGATCCATCCTGACATATAAAATCTTTGATCAAAGCATTAACAATTCCATCTGCCGTCTCAGTTTACAAATGGCCATTCACGAGACTTATTTCAATAATATTTTCCCAATAAACGCAGTGATGAAATGTAAAACACTGTTGAAAATCATGTCCATATTTTACCGGGCTTGGGGAAATTTATAAACTCTAGTACTTGAAAAATCATCATCGCATTCAGCGGTGATTAACGAAAGGCATAAATAAATCAGATGCGGATCCAAGCTGTTGCCACTTTAAAACGGGAATGACAATTGCAAGGCAAAGAGGAATGAATGTCGCAATATATTTGTATTTCGTTCCTCTCTTGGAAAGGCATAAAATATTTACCGTATTCGTGGTTCCAACGGTAAGATAGAGATGGGCTGTTGAAGAATTGTTACGTTTTCGAATATTAAATTATTCGGTACGTGACTATGTTATTTGGAACTATAATATTTTTCTGCAAGTATCATATCACACGATACTTTTATTCGTTCATGTGACACTTTTAATTGGTAGACACGATATTTTTATAGACTATGTTATAATATGTTGAAATAGATATAATGTATATTATTAGGTATATATTTTAAATCCAAGGGCTTGCTTTACTTTATCTCAACTCCTTTTTCTGCTAGACCAAATATTTGAAAAGTTTGAAAAACAAATACCTACTCAACTTTTTTTGAGGAATGTTTAAACTATTACTATTATAGCTTAGAAATTTGGATTAGCCAAAGTTTAGGTACCTAACGGAGGCACTTTGAAATTATGACAAACGCTTTGAAATTGCGACAAGGATCTAAAATCTCGTCTAAAAATTACCAATTTATTTAGGATCATTTCATTCTCGAATAAAATAAAAAAACTGTCATATCTTTAACGTGATTATTAATTGTTTTATAATCGACATCTAAACCGAGTTTTCGATCAAAAGTTCATCAACTAACAACAGCCCATCTCTAGTATTAAGTTTCATTCTCGCAATGCAGAAAGGACTTTTGTCTTGCCCGATTTCTTTCCACTTTTAATTCTTTCTTTGTAGTTGCGGTTAAGGACTCTATTGTTTCACTGGCAGTCTCACGGGCTCTCGTCTTGAGAGCAAACAGGTCATGGCACCGCTTTGTTTTATGCCATATTGTTTAACTTGGTTAATATTCCCATGGGATACAGAGGGTTCCGGGTGTCCGTTACAGTATTATCGCTTCTAATGGATTAAGCTATTCCGTGTAGCTTTGTTAAAAGAAGGAATAAAGGGTAACGATTAATGTTAAATCGTATCTCAGACGTCAATGAAGGAATAATGAGCTTTATTGTTTCATTTCTTATGAAATTTTTTGTAATTTTAGAAAAAAGAAATTTTCGTTATTTATAGTGTGTGTCATTTACCTTTTATCATCATCAAATGTATGTTTTCAATATTATTTAGGTAGGTACTAAGCTATATTAGTGAACAAATGTAAGGAGGAACAATCATAATTGAAAATATTATGTATGCACTTTTAATACAGATGTTGTGTGTTGAGTATCATATTAGCACATCTTTGGCATTGCGTGTTTGTGTGTCATTAGGGCGCGTCTACAACAGTAATAATTATTGCACAACCCTCTTGATCGCTGTAGACAAACAAACTGAATAGAGTTAGAATTTTACAGAATAGGCAAAAGATTATGTCTATGGTTCATCACGTACTTTAAAAAAATATTTTTACGAGCATTTTATTTAATGAAACACAAAAATAAAAGTAGAATACAATATAATTATCTTTATTTATTGTTCGGGAAAAAAATAAAGATAATGATATTATTTGGTTCCAATTCCTTTTGTAATTTGAATATTATTTCGTTTGTTCAAAAATCAAGCCAATGCTTGAGTATTGAAATTGTAAGCTCCATATTACAGTTGCTGTTCTGTTTTTTCTTTACATGCTCGCATAAGAATATGTCATTGTGTTGGTTAGATATTAACTGCCTTTTAAACTTTATGCTTTTATGTTTAATATATAATTTAAAGAAAATTATGTATTCGTTGTCAAAACAGTCGATCACAAGAAATATCTTACTTTTGTATTCTTTTCTACTCTTCTACTTATTCTTTTCTATTCTTTCGAAATATTTATATAACTTAATTTTTTTTTGTAAGTTTTTTCTCCTCGCCCGCTCTATCCGTCAATTATGCGTGGCTCTGTCCCTCCTTCAGTTTTAGAGTTTCTAATTACGTCTACAACGGAATCGCAAGCTGTCGCGGTGGCGTACCGGTCGACGCGCATCTGTCGCGCGTGTGACCTTGTCTTTATTACGTTAAAATGTTCTGTATTAACCGTTTCTTTCAATTCATTAAGGAGATTACGAATCAATAACTTCAGTACTAAAAAAGATTCCGTATATAGTATATTCAGAATGAAGTAGAGTTAGGTAATCTAAAGAGTATACACAATAATATACTTAAAGCTCATGCCTTTTTATTATCAAAAAGATATTTGATTACGTATTGCTACAGATTCTTGAGATTTAAGCATTGAACATTAATTTTTATGAGTTACTAACTAATTTTTGTTTGTATGTAGATGTAGACTTGAAGAATTCTTTCATATTAAACATTGACTATCATTTATTTTAGCAGTTGTAATAAATAGAAAAGGGGCTTTATTCAAATTATCATTATACTACTAATTAAAATCTCAATTGGGGTTACCAAATCGATTAATTAAAATTGCTATTCTCACTTTCCTAACACCATATGTTCAGTTCGTTGATCCATGTGTGAAATGACTTGGCTATTTTCTTAGAACTCTATTTCGCAAACGATCGCTTGCTTCCGACTCTATTTCCAGACGTTAAGGTTGAAATTCGTTTGACACGCATTAGGGCGGTGCATACCCGATCAGTTACCTATGCCCATTCCAATTAAACAATGCCGTCTTGAAGGAAGCCAAGTTCCATTCCAAAGTTTCGAATTATCCGCGTCATGCTGCAAAAGGAACCGTGAATAGACAAGTTTCAATTTCGATTTTAGAATTCGGGTTGATTGGGTTCGAGTTTTTGTAGCGTACTTCCGGATTCGAGTTCAAATTTCGAAGGTGACGTCTACGCACGAGCGGCTCCCTAGAAATTGATATTTGGGCTCTTAGGTGGCCATTAGAGCGTCTGTCTTCCGGTCGGCGACGGTTAGTGGCGCGTGCGTCCTCGTTAATTGCTTCATTTGTACCGATAATACCTCCATCACCAGCTCCAATGATCTATGCACGGAACTGCCCCATAGTTTACATTGAGGTGTTCCGCTCCACAGATAATTGACCACGCATCATTCTTATTCAAGACATCCGCGCGATAATAATAATACAATACAATGTTTACCGCGGCGGATAACAAACAAGTGCAAATAGAGCCCGGTAATGTGTCGCAATCACACCGTCACGTAAACAAAATCGGATAAAACTCATCATTTTACACCTAAACGAATTATCTAGCGAATTTTAAGCCTCCCGGCACCGGTGCGTCCGCTTATTCAAACAAAATACCGACCAATCACGATTTTGTGAATTTGAAATTTGTTAAAGCCCAGTACTACAGAAAACCAATACCGCGTACACGGTACACGTACGTACATACGTCGGTAAAACTACGCACAGGCTAAGCAAACTCTCGTTTGTGTGGCGGGCACCCACACGCGCGCCCGCCGTATAGACAGTCACTCACACAATGCGATATTGCAAATGGGCTAGTCGAATGTATTCGTTCGCCCGCCGGCCGCTGGGGGTGGGAAAAGGGGGAAAGATGCGTTTTTGTGCAGAACTCTCCGCTTTAGCTACGTTCATGGGTAAATATAAGTGCGTAACCGATACGTCCTTAATAAGAGATATCTGTGTGCGTGCCTTTCACGTCGCGACATCTAGCCCTCGGATTCTGTTTTTAAACAGAACGGTAGTTACCTCGTTCGTTCTCAAAATCATCCCGGTTATATCCTTTTCAGCGGTTACAGCTCAGTGTGCTATATATGAGTGTGTGGGGTCACCGGTGGCCGCGTAGCGCGTAGCCTAGCGGTGTCCGGAACGACAGGTAGGCTGTTTAAAAATAAAACGAGTCCGTATTATTAGTGACAGAAGCAGACTAAGTGGCTCCGTGAGTCCATCGGTCTCTGCGAGTTAACCACACCTGACTGACGCCGATCACGGCCCGGTTAACACTTCTTTCAGCGCTCTGAACCGGCCGAATGGAAAGCTACATGAAAGGGCGCCGCTTACTTCGTTACTAAGAAAAAAAGTAAAAAAGGGAATCGTGCGAGCCGACGGGCTTTTTGGAATCAGTGGGGTCGTTCCAAAACGGTCTCGCCGAAAGCTTAGCCGAGTAAGGTAAACAGGTTGTAATTCTAGCTTAGGTACTCAAAAATTGATAGCTCAGTTGCCCTTTTAATTGGTTTCAGTTTCGACCGTTCCGACTCCGAAATTATTCGTCAAATACGAACAGCCGATGTGACTGCAAATCGGCACGTTGCAGGTGATTGACTCCTTGTATATGTACGTTTTTCAGCTTATTACTCGTAAGTATGCTTCAGCGTATCGCAAAATCGCTAAGTCTACTGCATATCTATAGGTACGGTTCTTATTACCTCGTGTGTTCCAAGAAATATCCAATTACTTAGCGATATTAACGCGATTCATATCGCAATAAAGCCTCGAAGGAAAAACCTACAGAGACTTTTTAATTCATCGATTATAACCCGGCTCTGTCCGAACTCTTGTTGCGGTGTCTGTTTTCTATTTAATTAAGAGCCCTTCCAACTAACCTGGCGTCGGTGTCGCCATCAATTTATTTAGATTAGCCGGTAACACCATCTCTGGTAGGCACGATACCATTTCCGACTACACAGTACGTACGAACACAAAGCAAAACTGCCGATGTCCTCTGCACTTGCGGGACGAGCACGAATTTTCGCACACACACATAGCGAATACCTAGTCCAGTTTTACCGTACACGGGCGCTTGTATAAAATTTATGGCGCACACTTTTGCAGTGGTACAGTCCGATAGTGGGGGGATGGTCAGCCATTTCAGTCGACGAGATTTACAACCTCAGTGCGTGGGCTAACTTCGCTAAGATTGTACACAGGGCCAATCCACGGCTTCTGTCTGATTTGTATGCGCTGTTCTCGCATTTGTTGTCAGTTATTACGGTCTAGATTTGCGCACTCGTTTGAACTATTGACGCATTCAATTGACGCCGCTGTGTGCACTGTACATTTGCAACTGACGTAGCGCTGTCCATGACGGTTATGACTTTAGTGTTTCGCTCTTTCGATGAAAAATAAAGCCTTTTTTGCAAATCAATTGAAACAAAAATAACGATAATTGCCTATTTGATTTGTTTGCGTTCACGCTTTATAGATCGTAGCAGAGTCTACGCCGTAGAGCCATGTACATTCGTTTTTTTAACGACTTCATGAAATACAATCCGTTGCTTAGTTATTGTATATCCCGAAGATAGGCAAATAGACGAAATACTTTTCAACATACAACACTATCCAACAGACCATTGAACTCGGAATTCCCTTAAATTTAATGTCTAACGACGTATCTAATAGTCATTTAAATTTTTCAACACCATTTTCTCGCATCATAGAACAAAGAACAAGAACAAATTTAATAATAATCTTTGTTTCATTTACACATAAAAAGGCAAGGTGCAGTGTTGCCGCTTCAAAGAAATCGGTCAAGAGCAATACAAGAAGAAATAGTGCGTTCCAACGTATTTTGCATTCCGCTTCAGTGGAGAAATCTAGATAATTACTTTAAAACGTTTTTAATGACTGTGATTGCGCTTTCTTAAGCTTTTTTAAGCATGAAAAGAAAATTGTTGGACACGGGCCTTGACATCCGAGTCTACGAGTACCTAGGTATTTAATTTGTTCTATTTGTGAGCTTGAATGATCTTCCATCTGCGGTTTTCTTTTTTACAAGAGTATGGATTGACCTCAAAAAGCGACTGCCTAGGTATTTCTCGTTTGACGACCGACATGCTTGGTCGCACACGCTTGTAACAAAAATGGTTTTTACCATGAAATTTTCTTAACCATAGTTGATATGGTCAACATTGGGGTGTCTAAGGAACATAGGTAAAAAAAGGTAGAAAAGATAGTTTACAGCAGATTTCTACAGATAAATCCTTAACATAAACTAATTAAGCCATTAGAAAAAAACGCCCAAATACTTTGAATTAGGGTCTGTTTAAATTGAAAGGTTTTAATGTTTCTTTATTGAGTCTGCTGAAAAAAATGTAAGCAGGACCTTCGTGTCGTCTTCTTTCTTGTTTAGGTCTGTCTCTAGGTTACTGTCTCTTTTTGTACCTACTATGTGCACAAAAACAAAAAATCGAATTAAACCCGTATTCATCTCATCATTCAAAATTTCCCGATACGTTCCGAGAAAAAAAAAGAAACAAAAACCCCCAGGCGGATTGCAAAAAAAAATCCGTAACTAGCCATTAAGCCGTTTTTTTGCATCGGTTAAAAACGGACGCCTGCCGTAACGCAACTTGGGGGCATTATTTCAAAATGTACGTTAGGGGGGGGGGGGGGAGGCGCGGGGTCAGCCGGCTGTTTGTCTATCGCCGCGTTTTCCCATTCACCGGGTGAATTTTCCGAAGCCCATCACACCCCCTGCCACCCCTTTGAGCCGTCTCTGTATTTTTATTAACGGAATTATACCGTCTGAATGAGTACGTATAACTAATATTGATTAGTTCGTTAATGCGGAAGCGTTAGGCGCAAGACGCGAATGCGGTTATGAAAGATGTTTCATAAGTTTTTTTGTAAGGAAACTGCCAACTTTGAAATTTTAAATCTTACTAGCTAATAAGAAAAACGCGATACTTTCCGAGGATACTATTGTATGGACATTTGTTATATTATTTTGATAGAAAACCAACTGGAATAATTTCGATGAAATTATGTATCTGTGTAAAAGATAGTTTAACTCTCGAGTTTAGACGAAGTCCCGGACAGTAGTAATAGTTATAAAAACAAATGCACTTACTTTTTACCCGACTGCGACAGAAGGAG
>DWIY01000468.1:0-13127 GCA_018248615.1 Erynnis brizo brizo
GCGGGTCGGGTCTCCTCTCACAATGAGAGGGATGTAGGCCGCCGTCCGCCACGCGCGTCTACTGCCCGTTGGTGGACGAACATGCCGCGTGAGAACATTTTTTGTGAACTCTCAGGCATGCAGGTTTCCTCACGATGTTTTCCTTTACCGTAACAGCGGGTGATATTTAATTTTATAAAGCGCACATAACTTTTTTATTTTTTTACAAAGTCATTGGTGCGTGCCACTGGGATTCGAACCCGAACCCATCAATTCGAGGTCGAATTCGTAGCCACTGGGCTATCACCGCCGCTATAATAGGCTTCTCTTAATATTCTAACCTTGAGGAGTTCATGGTTGGTGTGGTACCGTTTGTCTCAAGGTGGCAATATCGCCTTGACCATGTGAGGTGCGGAAAATATTCAGTGATAACGATTAGGTACTAATGTATATGCTACGAGTATATACTACGAGTACACTATCTCCGTTCGAGATTTTCATCATTTTCAACGTGGCTTGATAACGCTATTCAAAAGTAATATATAATATATAAATTCTGTTTAATATCCGAAATTCTGTTTAATATGGAAAGTTAAACCCAATTAAAATTAATTAATGGGAAAATAAACGTGTTTATACACACACGTTTATGATGAAATGGTTTCATGTGTAAATTGTGTCAGGCTATCGAAACAGGAAATTAGGAAATAGGGTGAAGCGTTCCACACTTGTAAACATTACAACTTTTATAGGCTACAATAACAATACCAAGAATGCTTAGATTGAGGTGATTGTCTTTGCTCAATTTTTTTCGCAAATATGATTTGCACACTGGTTTTCTAGCTGATCCTACCTATGTACATTATAATTATCCTGCATATCCTATATTGCTTATTTATTTAGGATACAACATTTTGGTTAAACGTTAGATGTTTGTCTCTTTGGATCTAATTCTGAAGCTCACATGGACAAAAAAAGAAGACGAGTAGAAGCCATTTAAAAACATTCATAGAAAAACCTTCACCACAATAAACAGCTACAAATAACCTTCCTGTCATTCATCATCAATTCTCGAAGACGAACATCTTGTATTGGTTTTCTTAACTCATTGCCAAAAACATTTAGTTTATTTGAAGTCGGACACCATAGCTAGACAAGGACAATGGAGATTGACAGGGTAATTATTACCCATTTTTACCCGATGATTGACCTACAGACGTCCAATTACGTCATAATTATGGCACAGTATTATGTGGAAACATGGATACATTAAGGTCACCCTTAAATTAAATTAACGTGTCAAACTTTAGCGCCACATCAGTGTCTCCCGTATTTTGTGTGCTATAATAGACGTACCTTCTAGTCTAGACTGTCCGTGAATGTTATTTCACAACCAGACCAGAAACAGACATTCCATCTGAGAAGAGATATAATTTTCACCTGAGATCGAATATGGGTGTGAATGTGAAGATTTAAATAGTCGCCTCAAACTAAGTAGATCTATATTTATGGCAACTAAACCTCTCCAACCGAAGCATGAGATGAAGAATATGGTGTTTCAAGACGCAAGAGAGTGGTGGTAAACTGTCATGGCTATCATAGACGACAATAAAACAAGAGCATTCGCATCCAAACCATAAATAATACTTAAACATATCATTACCTGTTCTACTGGAAACGAACATAGGCACAAGTGTACCTATATGCGGGGTAACTGCATAATAAATGTGGGATAATAGGTAAAGTATAATTTAAAAAAATGGTAGTAAGGTAGAAGAAGTACTTACGAACAAGGAAAATAAAAAAAATCGTTTACAATTGAAAACGAATCAATTAAAAAAAGGAATTATCTACCCTTATCTCATGTTATTGAAGAAAAACGAAACGAATACCTAAACATTTATTTTTTCAATTAATTGATAAGATTCTCTATATCTTTGCTTAATGAAAACAGTCCACACAAAAACATGTTTGTTTTTACGTATAAAATAAAAAACCAATTGGAGATTGTTTTTGTGTACTTAATAACTAGTTTACGGTGATTTTATAGACTTACTGCGTATGAGATAAAATTGTTTTCCATCGATTGCTAACGAGAAACGAGAATGCGCAGTTTTCAATTTTTCAAATTTCAGTTTCGGAGCTCATTCATAAACTTTTCCTGTACGAATTGTACTGTACTGTACTGTATTGAAGAAAAAATTGAAGAAGTATTCTTCGGCTTATTGTAAGGAAAGATGAAATAGAGTCATTAATGTTTTCGAGATTTTGCGTTATGTATGTTAATAAACATATTGTTATTTAGGTGGTAGATCCATAGTACCTCGCCCGAATATGTAGGTATCTTTCCGCCAGCTTCTTAACCCGTCACTATACTAATAATAATATTATTAATACTAACTTAGAATTATTTTAAGTTAAATCTAAGGAGAAAGTAGGTAGTATTTACCAACCAATTAATCAATAGGTACTAAAGCTAGACGTTCTGGAACCTAAACCACGTAAGTAATTAAAATAGCAGCTTATTCATTTCGTTTGCGGAAAAACCGAGGCGAAATTGATTAATTTAATCGGCTGTGTTTCGGAAAACTAAAGTTAAACGTTATAGCAGTTATCGCTGTTTCTCGACACAGATATTAACCAGAAGTCAATTCTGCGAAACATTGGCTGATTTGCGAACTCAGGTACCTACGAAATTATTCTCTAAACCCATTAAAAACAACCATTATTTGACTCACAATCAAAATTAAGCCTTAATCTAAAGGTATAAAGTTCATTATCAACTGTGTTCGCTTTTTTATATGTAAACAAAAGAGTAGCGTACGTTGAGATACGCGGCAGGCATCCAAAATACGCAATCTATGTTAAAAAGTTTTACGATACGTGTGGGCTGTCTTTTGTCTTAGAAAAGTTCGTTACAAATTCTAGTTCTAGTATTTACAGGGCTTGGTAAAGATGTTGGGCAAGTCACAGTTTAAGGAAAATAATATTTTTTTCTAAGCCACCCAAGGAATTCTTAGCATGCATCGCCATTACCATAATTAAGTAATTGGTTTTGGACTTTTGTTCATAAAAATACTAAAAACATGTATAGGTACTTCCCAGGTACAAAACACCTTTCGTTAACCTATAGAATGAAATGTTCATTTAATTGATCAATTGAAATCATCATTAGGTTTTATTTAAAGTTTTATGAACCAGTAGTTTTTGGTTTTTATTAATAGCGTGTGTGTGAAAAGTTTTTTAATTGAACCGTTAATTGCAAGAAATATGATTTTGTTAAAAAAACTGGTTCTTTTTATACGTATCATCTGCTTACCCTCTTATAATCTGCCGTAAATAATTATTTATTTGCATGAAATATAACAGAAACCAGGTTTTGTTACATCAGAAAGTGTGATAACGGAAATAATATTTCTATCACGTTTCATAGGTGACTAATCTCCCATAGGTATTCGCATAAAAATTAATTGGCATAAACATATAGCTTCGTTTAGGCCTCGGTTCGGTTACTTAAATACCACGGGTTCACGAGTCGTACATCACACTGAAGCTATCAAGGAACACCCACGAAACAGATGGACACGAACATTTCGCGTTTGTGAACTATTAAATTAATCCGTCGCGAGTCTCATACAAAGAACCGAAAAGCCAAAGAACAGTTTTATGTATTAATGCAAACCACATTGACAGTCCAAAAACGTAACTAACCCATATTAAACGGTTGTAAAATCATAACTAATCCATATTAAAATCCAATAACGAAGGGCCTACCTAATTAACTCCTTCTTAGTTACCTTACCGCTAATCTTTCAACTTGTGTTTCGTATGGGTAAATGTGGTCGCTGAAGATACTTATTCTGAAACAATCATCTTAGATCTCACGTAGATCTCACGGTGTCACAACGATTCCCAAGTATTCTTATCCTATTTAAGGACAGACGTGGGTGTTCATGATTTCATTGACCACTTAATGTCAATTAGTCTGCTGTTGTTTACTGATCGAATGTTATTAACGTAAATACTTTAAGAAAAGGGATGATGACTGACACTTAAGTAGATAGGTTGACGTACGGGTCAGATAGATCAAAGAGCCCTATTTCACTCTTTACTTACGGAACCCTATATTAAAGTACATATTGCGTAATAGAGATTTTAATCTTGATAGTACTCGTAATGTCGGTAGTTCAAAAATACCGTTTTTCTTAAACGCCCGACGCCCATAAAGTTTCCCGTTTTCGCGTGCAATATCACATAAATCATACACTCTTGGATCAGAGCCGTTTATTCAAATGTTCTAGAGAGCTTCGTTCTTTCATAACTGCTTACAAAATTTTCTTTGGCACGGCACTCTTGCAAATTTTAATGTTATGGCGGCTATAGACAGTTAAGCTAACTATTCAATTTGCAAAAGACGTAAATCTTCATTCTCTGCTCCTAAAATCTGTAGTTCATCCGTATACAACATACGGTAAAATAAAACTGCTTGTAAGTAGAACCTATTGCTTCTAAATATACTTAAAAATAGATAAGTCGACAGGTTTGAAGATCGCGGGAAAAGCTGCCTACGAATTGGTTGCATTGTTAACCAACACGGCTTTCAATATTTGAAAAGTAATTATAGTTATTAATTATTTTATTAATTCTAGTTATCAATCACTGTTCAAAACCTTTCCTAGCAAAGTAGGTACTAACTAGTTAAATACATTTGTCCCGGAATTTAACTCGAAACCTAGACAAACAACAGCTCCTGCAAATTGACATCAACATTGCATTAAGTCGCACGCAAATTTGATGCATATCAGAATTATCAGACCATCGTATATTACCGCTATCAGGAGTACCATATCGTCCACGTGAAGTAAGTACTGGCTTCAATCAGTCTGCGGTGTAGAATAATAAAGCCGAAATAGGTCGCACGTGGCGAGGGTGCATTTCGATACTGGGTTGCCTATGACGTCAAGAGCGCCCTACAAACTAATGCCAATGATTAATATAGAACAGTTTTTATAGAACGCATCCCGATGCAATCTATATTTGTTGCGTGTTGTAACATGGTGTCTGTTTGTTTTATGGTTGGAGTTTAAAAGTTCTCTGCTCTGGAGAACTCGGTAGCGGTTTGCAGGTAAACATCAGGGCTTTGCTGTATATTTCTACAGTCACCATATTCCGCAGAAAATAATGATTGTTTTTATGTTAGGTACTGTTGTAGAGGTTTGAAGACACCACCTAGATGTCAAACAGGGGGTTTCATTCCACTGACAATAATACTGTCGAATAAGGCCTGTGGGACAGTCTTTAGTTGCAATATTCTTATTAATTGCTTTAAAATAACAATTTTAAATAACAGATTGACGCCTGGTAACCAATAACATTAGGACTATTAATTTCTGAAGATAGGGTATTGAAAACTGTCGTAAGACAGTCAAATCGTGGTTCAATACAAAACTGGACGTCCCCGAAAAATAATTAGGTACCTACGACAGACGATAGCCAAACAGTTGTTATATTAAAATTGAAGGGTGTAACTTGTTTTCTATGTCCTGACATTATTACTTTCATGTTCAGTGGGTACTTTACATGTTTTAAATAATTGTAATAAGTTGTCCAATAATTCAGCACGTATTATCCAGGCAGTTATTCTAGAATCTTTCGGATCTAATGTGGGAATAACACCTTTCAGTTCTAACGTTAAATCGTGTTATCAGAATAAATGGAGAACACATGGGTTGCAATCGAATGAAGATAATAGCAAATGGGAACACAAGCTCTTATAGGATTGCGCATACATTTAGACTTTATAGGATTAACCTACCTACCATAATAGTTTCATCGCTACTACGTCATTACGTACGCATAACCCGAACACAAAATGGTAGTTATTGCGAGATATCAAAAGACATTTCCCGTTTCTATTTACTTATGCTGGCAATGCCAGAAGCGCGCATAGGTACCTGGATTGGTGATCGCTAGTGGCGAATTAAATGCGCGCTTCCGTGCCTCGGACGGTACGTTAAGCCCACAGTAAATACATTATTATTTTAAGCCGGTGTCGGTCTCGGTTGAGATCGATAAGACAGATCGATAATACCTTTTCGAAGACCCTATTGGCGGTTTGAAAACATCCGACACGAGTTGGCCACTATCCCGTTTCTCCAGCAATTCGCTTAGAAGCTGCGTGTTGGAGTATGCTCCACGCCTATTGTGAGGAGAGACTCGAACCCAGAAGTGCGCCATAAAAACAGCAGCAGCCAACGCTGGCAATGGATTCGGCTTTTACTAATTCATCAATCAATGTAAGGTCGCTGGTCATGTGGAACCGCATTGTATCCCGCCCTTAGCATTTCATAAAGTGTTGATATATTTAGCGCGCTGCCGCCCCTATGACGTCAATGCTGACATTTGGGCCTTGGGTGAAGCAATCGTTACTGGCCTAATGGTCTTCGTGAATTATTACTAGAACTAATTATTACATGATGCCACGCTACGGCTTACACACAGATTTATGACGTAAACGTTAGTTGGAGAAAAATTGCTTGGTGTAATAAAATTAAATAACGTTAGTTTATCTTGTTGGCTAAAGCGTTATAATAATAACTTGAAAATCTTGCAGTCTTGCTGTATTTTAAATTAACGCTTTGACAATTTCGAACATTTTAATGATAACTAAGTAGGTACTTTAAGGAAAACTATCCAATTTCGGTATTTAGTTTAACTTCCTACCGCTCATCTACATCAGTTATTGGATGGTAAGGTATAATAGTTGTCAGAGAAATATCATTTGAGTGATAATCTTAGTCCTGTTTTTTATACTCATTTACAGTGAATGCTTTGGTACCTACTGCTTAAAATTAGTCAAAAGTTCACACACTCTGACCATTTATAACATTGGGTAGATTACACGCACTTTTGCTACTTTTCCTTCTTCCTTCCTTTCAGCCCTTGGCAGTCCACTGCTGGACATGGGCCTCCCTAATCGACGCCACTCTACCTGGTCCTGGGCCCTCTGAATCCAACGGTTTCTCTACTATTACTACTTTTTAGATATAGAAATTTAATAGGTTATTCAAGCTTCTGTTGTCAAATTCAGAACAAAATGAAATTGTTTTCACTTTATTTATACGTAAACAATGACTTCTACAATTCGCAGAATTATCAAACACAATGGAACTAACACAAAAAGGCACATCAAAGTAATCCAGAAACGGGATTGCTCTCGATGTGTCAGTTGAGGACAGAATTAACAAGAGCCGTTTATTGTGGGTCGTTGACCTGCTCCACGAACACAAACACACAGACAGGAAACATACAAACATATAGCCATGCAGGTGAACAAACCCGCGTCACAGAACACAGAGTGTGTAGAAGGGCAGCTTTGTAAGGGCACAAACGAATGACGTGCATAAAGCATGCACAAGGAAGTTGATCACCGAACTCCTGAATTCAAAGTAACCGGGATTTTTTTCTCTACTTATAGTGTAAGTAACTCAGGATTTATTATATTCTATCTCTTTCACTACACATTTTGTGATTTTTTATAAAATTTACCTATATGGTGCAGAGTGCGTATGTACCTATGTATGGTGCGAATTTTGGTTCAAATATTGGGCGTAAAGTGGTGAGTGGTGAAAATAACTTATTTTTCCTTCACTTTCTGCTAAAGATGGAATTTATGCTTCGACGATATGCTAGCTTGGTTCGATTCGGTTTTCATTGTTGAAATCGAGACGAATGGTACTTCATCTCTACTTTGTAGGAGAGGTTTCGTGTTAACATGAAACGGCAAAAATGTCTTTCTACGAAACTTTCCTTCTGTAGTCTCCCTGTTTTGTGGGCAAAGCTTTGAAATCGTATCGGCAATCGGGAACGATTTATTCAATCCACTTGTTTACTAACTGAAGCGCGATGGTATATGCGAATGTGGAGGAATCATTGTGCTGTATGCAAGTTTCTAGATGCGTCTAAATGCGTTTCAGTTCAATCAATACGTACTCTTACGAGTACATTATATTACTGGAAGATTGCGTGGTATTAGTTTGAATAAACGACGAATAAACGTGCATTCAATCAGATATGTGGACCATAAAGTATTCTGTTAAAGGAAACCATAAACTTTTGACTCTACGTGGTTTTATGATTTTATTTGAGGTCGGCTGGTTGAATGCCAAAGTTCATGCAGTATTTTACACTGAACAGGTAACCTGTGCGTTCCTTTGCTGTTCTCATATTACAGAAATATGATCTTTCGAATTTCTGTCGATCACACTTATTAATTTTTGTTGGTAAAAGTTATTTTTGGTGCGGAACCATTATAGGCATTCCAAAACTTAGGCATTCCTGATTTAGAGGCAAGCTCTCAGACGCAACCGCAAAGAAAATACCACAGTGACTACACAAATCACGTGTGACAGCCATTTGTACACGTTCTTGAGGATGACAAAATTACAAAAATATAGCTTGTATGTGTAGCTTGCAGCTAACTAAATATTCATGAACCCTTGAGAACAAAGGGTCACGTATCACAAAGATAATATCCTTGTACTTTTAATGCTATATCACGTGTACAATTCTCTTTCGATGGAATGTCGGTGGGTTAAAGTGATTCTATTGAAGCTTTACAAATTGTTACTACTTCTGTGCTTCGGGCATGAACTTATGCAGTTTCGTATAGTCATCGTATCGAGCTGCCATTAGTATGGGAAGATGTCAAGACAAACTGACATATTACATACTAATGACTGACGTTTACAGTACGAATACTTTTTACGGTAGTGTTCATGCTACAGGATTATGACATTGGTTCCTTCAAGAAGGGCATAAAAAAGCTCTCCTTCATAGCCGGCAACGCACTGGCGACCCCTCTGGTGTTGCACGTGTCAGTAGGCGACGGTGACCACTTACCACCAGGTGGCCCGTCTGTCTGTTTGCTCGCTCTACTTATTAAAAGAAATGCTCATGGCACTGGACTCGTACTGGTACTCGAATTGATTATTTGCCGCAATTAAATAACACAGTGAAAGCTGCAGAATAAATGTGTTGTACACTCATTTTTTTATTATTTAAAGCAAGAGGATTATGATGGAAATGACCGTTGGTTAAAAAGGGCATTTCAATATTCGAAGTAGGTATGTTTAAAATTCTACCAAATGTATTTCAGTGTAGTGTACCAAGTGTATTTGTACTTACTAACTCGTGAACAGGAATTATGTATGTAGGAGATTTGATGCTTGCATTACACACAAAATCGTAACGTAATGAGAGAAATGATGTACCTATCTATTGTAGGTACAAGTGGTACAAATATTTCCACCAATCATAGATTTTTTTAAGAAAGTGTATGTGATTGTATTGTATCATGTTACAGAAAAGACTATCATAGTCCTGTAGCCTTAGAGCCTCATACTCTATTTGGGGTTGTATTTTATCCTGTCTAAGATGATTTTCTGCAACCTTCATATAAACACGCTTGTTTCTTACTTCTATATACTCAGATAGATAGAAGTGCAAAAGATAATTTACTGCTAGCGGACAACCAAGTTCTGAAAATCAAACCGTAAATCAAATGTTCGGTGTAAACACGACCGATGTAAATAAACTCATCGCAGACGCGCTGTCTGCAGTTTTATAAATGTAGTCTCTGATCTAAGTACTTACACAAGTAAATAAAATTTTATTGTCCGTACTTACCGTATTGTACGTAGGTACGTAGATGTAGACTATCCGAGGGAAAATGTAGTTCTCAGAAAAGACTTTTCTTCTGTCCCCATTAAAATAGAATTAAAGTGACCGAATTAAAAAAGTATTTTTTTGATAAAATGTTTATCAATTAGGACTTCAACAGTTTGTTTGGACAGAAATGTCACGAAATAAAAGTTTTATAGCTTGTGCTACACTAGCTTGATTACTAAGCACTTAACTTTTTAAGTAGATGGAGTTGTATTAAGAATAACAATTTATTTAACTTAATTGAGGGATTTTTTTTAATTAGGTCACTTTAGGTAATACCTCAGACAACCCTTCTGCCCTTTTTGTGGTAAAATATAGTCCATCGATCCAGTAATATATTAGATCATTCAACCTCAAGTAGGTACCTGCAAGTATATTTGCACTTTCTTTATTAAAAAAATACAAATAAGGACACTTTCCTTCGATGCTAACATTTTTATCGTCATTTTTCAGTTTTACATTTCTAGCGCCTATAAATGTACAGAGCACAGATGCGTTAAACATAAATTTCGTTTAGGAAATAAAACCATAACATTTATACTTTGGCTAACAGCTAAGTGCAGCGTATTGAAAGATTATTCAAATAACATCGCAGTATGCCTTCTCTTCTTTATCAAGAGCTTCCGTAAACAAAACAAGCAAAGAGAATAAATTTAGACAAGATTATCGTACATAACCGTTGTTTATTATCAAGGGTAGGTACTTAAATAGAGAGTGTTTTTATATCGCTTAACGATTAAGAACTTATTACGTAAACATCTCGGCAGGGTTTGTTGACGTAAGCAATTATGACGATTATTATGAACGACTCATAAACGTTACTAAACGGTGATATCTCAAAAAGCTTTTAAGAGAAGAATAGTTGAAATAAGTTTGAGTTATAACTCATAAGATTTGAGTTATAACTCATTTGGTAAACTGTTAGTACCTACCTTAGGAACATAATTTCTATGGTTCTAATTGTGCTCAATAGTGTTGGCATGTAAAGTCCACCAACTCGCAATAGGCCAGCGTGGTGCACTTACCTAGGCCTAGATCCTTTTCGCCTAAAATAAGTTAAAGACCGATCCTGCAGTGGGTCAATAATTGGAATCTAGTAAAAATAGCATTGGTGGTACGAGTGTTTGTTAAATGTTCTACCATGAGGATATATATATACAGGAGAGCAAAATAAACTAGATTACGCGACATACAAACGTAACTGTAGTTATTTTGGATACCAGAAGGACAGAAGCGGTGATAAATTAGAAATTCAGGAATAAACACGTTGAAGTATAGCAGTGTTAGTTAAGATGAAAGGAACATGTAAAAATGTATGTCATCTTATTTAATACTGGCGCTTCCTAGAAATTCGAAGGAGGTTTCTGATATAATAATTTTGTTCATCTCAAAAACTGTTCATAGGAATATGGACTGTATTATGTACTGTTAGTACATAATACATTTAAAAAGTGAAATATAATTAAACTCGTGGGTGGGCTTGTAGTTTAGAGTATTTCTACCGCCCAATATTTTATATTTACGAGAATTTTTACGACTTACTACTAAAAAGACCTCACAATTCGTTCGCCAGACTGTCTGATGTGATTTTAAATTAAAATAATTTAGTATTGACGTCATACCCATCACTCTGTTTTCATGATTCGGTTAGATAAACAGCTTGATGTTGTCTCTTTTCTTTATATCTTTAAAATTGAGACGGAATCCGTTTCATCTTTGATTCAAAATAAACGATTCTAGAAAATTCGACGTACGTTTATCGTATGTCATCTCAATTTATTTTAATAATGTCAAAGAACGTTGACCCAGTTGACCGGTCGTTACGAACCTTTATGTTTTAACCAAAATAAATCTTCATAATATATTATCTTAAAATAACAATAATGTCTTTACAATTAAAATATAGTAAAAGCGTAAAATATGAGCAATATAGCGTAAAAAGTTATGAAAAACGGTTAAGTATGTTTCAAATCATTTTTTTAAAAACATGATAGAAGGTCGTAATTATCCCGAATATTTCTAGGGGTAGCTGTAGGTACCTCTAGGGGGAAATTTCTATAAAAAATCTAAACTTTGAAGATAAGAAAATATCAGATATTAGGTAATAAACGAACCCAAAATTATGAAAAAATGACAATGTATGGACAACTACTTAAAAAAATTCAAGTTTCAAAAAACCAACGTTAACTCGACTAACAAAATTTAAATTTTATACATGTTGTCGTTTCGTATGACTTACCAAGTCAAGTTCACCCTTACTTGAACCATATTATAATATTTCTGTATATTTCTGTGTTATCATGTACCTATTCCTAAAATAGACTCAAGTAAAGGTTAAGTACCTTAATATTAATAAGTATTTCGTACTAGTATGTAGTCGAGTCGTATATTTTTAAACGTCCTCCCACCGATAAGGGTCAATCGGTCGCGTCCTCGATTCGAAGCCAATTATAATCGAGCCGTGAACTTGAACTACTCTTATCTAACGATTTATTATAATGGATACATAATAGGTACTAAATTAATGACGTGCGTTTAAGATATTTTTCAATACAGTTTAAATTTTTTAAACTAATACCTAATCAATGTTAAAACGTCATGTTTGTCAAATTTGCATGTCAAAATACTCAAACTTATGTTAGTGTGCGTAGTATGTTTAATTTCACGTATTTCTGATGTACATGTCATTTTATTTAAAAATATTATAATTCGTGCATTTTTCTATTTAATTCTCCAAACTTTTACTGTGCCAGATTTGAAGCTGCTCCGTTGGCGTAGTAAGCTGTAAATTGTACCCAAAATTTTCGCTTTACGTATTAATAATAATATGAAAGATTACTATGTTTTAAGCAATATTACTAAAAAAAATATAAGCAGACAATTGGCTATCTTCTTCACCACGGGTTATGAGGTCAGCATGTAGGTTTATACCACTTATAGTTAGTTAACACAGGCCCTTGGCATTACAAATGTGAAACAATTTATTACCTATATCTAGTTTGTTTCAATGTAATACTGAATTGTCGTTACACGTGAAATCACAACGTGACGTGAAACTAATTATTGCTGTCATTAAACAGTGGCGTGCCAAACTCATTAAAGTTGAGCCGTTTAATGACTGCCATTAGCTTAATGTAACAGATTATTATGGATAGCTAACCTTCCGCCCGTAACGATGTCGCTGAAAAAGTGCTAGCGAAAACGTTTCTGTAAAACCAATTTCGGTTCACCTTCAAAATATATGGCAGCACTTACTGCAAAGAGGTCAAATTGTAATAGTTTTACGCAGATATTTCCGTGGGTACTTCCGTTGTATGCTTACACAAATGCAAATAAATAGTACCTCTTAGAATAATAACACCTAGAAACCGAGTCCGCCTCCGTAAAGTGAGGCAACTCAAACCTAGCCATATTGGCTAAGT
>DWIY01000469.1:0-13124 GCA_018248615.1 Erynnis brizo brizo
TTTACTCCTCACATTTTTCTCATACCGGGCGCCTTATATCAAAAACCGATTCTTAAGGAGTAAACTCCAAAAAAATGAAAAGTAATTAAGATTTTTATCTTAAAAATAAGGATTTCTCCCGTAATTTGAACAACAATATCAAAAAATATTTACCTTCCATAATAATATTGTCGCTAATTAATGTACACATTATGTAATTCAACGTTGCAAAGTTTGTACATAAGCTCTATGTCTCTATAACGGGTGCTCGCGAAGATATTTGGCAATGTGTGAATTAGTTACTTATTTGTTAATTTTGCGATGTCATGTGATTTAAAGTAACATAAAAGAAGACATTTTAACCTCAAAAAGCTTAAGTGTATGAAATGTGGTCACTTCACTATTCATTGTGATGTTTGTGTTTCTTTACAAAGAACAGCAATCTTAGTATCATCGATGGACAATAACGTATTAGTTATTAAATTTTTCCCACCGATTGTCTTTAACCCATTAATGACCCACTACAGGTTCGGGTCTTCTCTCATAATTAGTAGGATGTAGGCCCGGGGGGACCCCCCGGTAGCCTAATGCGGGTTGGTGGACTTCACATGCCTTTGAGAATTCTTTTTGTGAACCCTCAGGGATGCTGGTTTACTCACGATGTATTATCGTTATTGCCGGTGATATATAATGTTTATAAAGCGCACATAACTTTTTTCAAAAAGTCATTGGTGCGTGCCACTGGGATTCGAACTCGGTCGCCTCGATTAAAAGCGGTATTTCCTAAGCCACTAACTATCACAGCTTAAATAATGCAATCACCTACTAATCATTGCATTTTCACAGGTATTTCTCAGTCCCCAACCATGTTGACTTACCATCAACACCGACTGGTCATTGTGCAATGTGAGCAAAAGCAAACAGAATGACTAATCACCCACCTACCGACGTGATTTCCGTCTTGGATGACACTTCATGACTAATTTGTGTAACAGATGTACTGCTAACTGGTCAAGGTGATATGCAATGTTGGAGCAGTGGCCGGATCTCATTTGAACACCGTGTTGTAAATGAGAGAAGTCTTGTTTGTATAGCCTAGTAGTTTACGGATTAGTCAAGGGAACTTCAGAACTTTGGTCCAGAGAGAAAATTAACCTATAAGTAAATTCAATATGTCAATGATTCAATAGCTACGAAACTAGTCGAGCTATCCCGAAGTATATACGTGGGGTAAATAAATAAATAACGCCTTACACTCATAGCCTCACACTAGTATTCCCTGTGTCGTGAGTGCTATAGACACACACAAGACAAGAACCCACACACCCAGACCAGAAACAGAGTTTTAAATTCATCATTCAAATCTCTGCTTCGCTAGGAATCGAACCCAGGACACTCCGCGTAATGTATTGGTGTCTTAACCACTGCGCCACAGGTCGTCGAGGTGAGCCGTAGATTAAAAGTAAATTCAAGTTAAAAAAATGCAGATGCAGGTACCTTACCGCCAGCCTTTTAACCCATCGTAAAGCAGCGTGTTCTTCATGTCTCGAGTTTCGGCTGAGGAGGTATGGTTGTTGGGGATACTTCATTCAGGCAAACATCTTAGTCTTAATGAGTAGAAAAGCACTCGCATACAACTTCAGAGAGGATATCCTCTCAATTTGAGGTTGGATTTCATCATTTACTATTTAATATCTGCTGGCTAAGCTAGTTTGTAGCTTCTGTTATTTACAAAAGAACTGTGTAAAAATACAATTGACAATAAAACACAACATCTGCAAGGTACTTCCGATGTTAATGTTAATTTCCGTTACAACATTGAAGTCTCTCTATAGCCACATGTTTGTTAATTAAGTAGTTAAGTTTTTCACACGCTGACTTCAATCTTTCAAATAATGCAAATAACGTGTTTGAGATCTGAAGATTGCTATATTTTATGACAATAGTCTAGTGTTGTGATGACGGTTGATAGTCCACGAACCCGCATTAGGCCAGCGTGGTGGACTACAGTCTACATCCTTCTCATTGTGAGAGAAGGCTCAATCCTTCAGAGAGTAAGTAATGGGTTACAGAGAGTCTAGCGATGTTTGAATAACAGCTTAGCTTGGTACCATCAACAAGACGAGGTCCTTATGTGGACAAACGCTGTCGGGGTTAGTGTACCCAAGTGTAGTAAAATTCATATTTCAACTTATTCATTTCAACTAAATTTTTCTCTTTTCAAAATTTAATTTTTGTTCTATCTCATATCCAAATCCTTCAAGATTTTAGGGAAGAAAATTATGTTGATTGACTTCTGTGTAAAAATCCCAAAAAACTTGTAAGTATTCTGTGGCTACTTAGGTTGCCGAAGCTAAAAAAAGATTAGAAATATTCGAAAATTTAAAAGAGTACCACATGCAAATAGGCGATGAGAGAACTCCGTGGGATATTTAGATTTCTTCAAAAATGGGCTACAGTGAACACCTAAAATTAGATGTCAATCACGCTCTATTTCTGCAAGTGCATTATATAATAAATTGCCCGCACGCAGACCGCTACTATATTTAAAAAATACGTTCATAAGTCCTATTACTACACATGTTGACTGATTGCTGGGTCAACACTAATGGTTTGCAGTGCGTTTTTGCGCATTGATGCACGCACAGCAATTACACTGAGTGTCTTGGGTTGCTTCGAATTTGTGCAATACTGGTTGACATGTAATATTTGAACTGGATAGATCTATGTCACTAACCGCTATTTTATTTCAAGCTAATTTCTTTTTTAAGAACTTTTTACAAGCACATCCAAGCGGTGAATTGTTTATAGTTCAGTGGCTAAAAATGCGGCCTCTAACTCTAGGGGTCCGGGTTCAATTCGGGTTCGACATTTGAAAGTTCATCAACCGGCATTAGGCTGCCGTTATGGCCTTCTCATTCTGAGAGAGCCGATCCTAGATCCTACACTGGATCATTTTTAGGACGCAGTCGCGGGTGGTAACTAGTAATCCTTCCTTTCCAGCCTCCTCCCCGAATCGACTCTGGGGACCTTTCTTCCCCATCGGTTGTCGGTCATTCGAAAGATGTGGCCAGCCCATTGCCATTTTAATTTGCAAATTTTGAGAGCTATGTTGGTCACCTTCGTTCTTCTACGAATTTCCTCGATACGGATTTTGTCACGTAGAGAAGTACCGAGCTTGTGGAAGGCTCACAGTGAAGGACGCCTCGACGCCATAGGTCATCACTGGCAACACATATTGCTCGAAAACTTTCGACTTCAGGCACTGAGGTATAACTTCAGTTAACGGGTAATAAATAAAATCGATAGATAAGCAAAAATAGATGCAAAAGCTAGTGTAAACACGAGGAAGCACGGCGTGAACCAGTTGTTACCACACCACAAATTGATGGGTTACAAACGCTATACTTTTTGTACACTTGCGTTGCAATATACATGTACGAGTGGGTACGTTATTACCGGCGTTGCAATAGATGAGGCCATTTTGTGTGTGTTTTTTAAAGTATTCTTAAAAGTCTTGCTGCTTATGTGAGCAATTTGCAATTTGAGCTGACCCCCTTTTGGTGCTCACGTGGGTTTAAAAACTTTCGAATTCTATTCGTCCTTATACGGGCAATATCTCGTAAAATCCTTTTTGGTACGACCATCCTTGTGAGAATCTTGTTGACAAAAGTGAACTTATACAATGATTTTTTCTGATGAAACATGATAACTTTATAAATAAAATTAATTTAGAATCTATCGATTGTATAACTTTACAAATAATTTAGAATCTATCGATGGTGGAAAGTGGTCACCGCTGCCGATGTGACCATAAACAGGCCCGATATACCTAATTGAAAGGGATTGCTACTTCTTATGAATACGTTACTAGTCCATACACATAAGGTAGTGATGGTCAATCTCTTCGGAAACAGCAACTCCCCAATAGATACATGTATGCTCAATAATAAATAAATCAACCTTTATTCAACTAATTTTTCTTTCTCTGTTTTTTGTATAGTGTGTTTTTTGTATTTCGTGTGTTGTGTATATTAGTTGAATAAACGTTTTATTTTTTATTTTGTTCTATTCTAAAAACACGACGGACTAAATGGCAGGCGATTTATACCTCCCAAGCAATAATTGTTCTGTAAAACAGGCTATTACAACAGTTGCGTTCAGGTAGAGAATGTATTTAGGCTATGTAATTAAAGTTGCAATAAATAATATGTAAAACTAGAACCCTCAGTGAGTCTGTGCGTAGTGAAATCGTACCTGCAACTTGATCGCAATGGTTTCCCAATATCCTCAGGATCTAATGTACAATCATATTATATTATTCTAAATCGGAAACACTTATCAAAATACGCAATCAAATTATTTTATACTCGCAGTTATTCTTTATGGTAGAGATTTTACTAGCAATCAATGCAACGCTAATTCCTTTTGATTTATAATTCTTACAGTCGAGCTTAAAGTTATCGCTTCACTATAAAGTTGGGATATAAAAGATAAGATTAGCTCAAATATCAGCAAAAATAATTACAGTCTGTGTTATGAAAACTTGTCTATTTGTCATCTCAGAATCAGATTATAGTTTAGTCTTGTTCATCTAATAAGCTATCTGGTAAATTCGATTATACCTGACGTTTACATTCAAAACGTTAACTATATCGGTTACGAACATTGTAGACTCGCTCACGAAACCATTTCTAATAAAATGTGGGATTGAATAATTATGTATGCAGTTTCGGTTACGCAAACCGGCGTGTACTCTACACTAGAATACATGTTTATTGTCAAACCCACCACATTTCGACACCACCTAAGTAGCCGCTATCCGATGCGATACTAATCTAGGCCATATTATTTCTTATTTCGCAAACCCCCGGCCGAATAACAACACGGTACCTAATTACCGCAATAAACAAAGCATAAAATGAATAGACAGTCACGGTTCAGTATCACCATACGTTTTTTATTTCTTACAAATACAAAACTGTCATACACAACTGAGTTTCACAGTTGACTTTTTCGTTCTACAATAACAGGTACATCAACTCAGAGCTAAAACGCAACATTTCACAGGTTCCTCGAACTAAAAATCGTAACAAATAAAAAAAACATTATACAAGACGTTTAAATCAGTGCGTGCGGGCTCAGGTCGTGGGACATGCCGCCCAGCGATGTTTCTGTCGCTCTGGCGCGATGCCCGACGACCCGAGCTCGTGTTTAGTGCTAAGCTTAAATTACATATCACATTCGGCGGTCTGCTTCCTGCAGCCATAAGTAGCTACCATGATGACCATACTCGTGGCCGTGACTGACGACAATCGGGACCGGGACCTTCACGGGGTAAGGCACGGGCTTCTCGACGGGGTACGGCACGTGCTTCTCGATGTGGACGGGGTACGGCCTGTCGACGGGCACCTTCACTGGGTACGGGACGTGCTTCTCTACCGGCACCGGGATGTGCTTCTCGACGGGGTAGGGCGCTGGCACGTGCACCTTCACGGGGTAAGGCACGGGCTTCTCGACGTGGACGGGGTAGGGCCTGTCGACGGGCACCTTCACGGGGTACGGGACGGGCTTCTCCACTGGGTAGGGCACGGGCTTCTCTACCGGGTAGGGCACGGGTTTGGGCACGTGCACGGGGTAGGGCCTGTCGACTGGGACCTTGACGGGGTAGGGCACTTCCTTGACGACGGGGTAGGGAGCGGGCACATGCACGGGTACCTTGACTGGGTAGGGAACCTTCTTCTCAACGGGGTACGGGGCGGGTACGTGGACCTTGACGGGCACTGGGACGCGTTTCTCTACCGGGTAGGGCTGGGGCACGTATACCTTGACGGGGACGGGCCTGTCGACCGGCACGTGCACGGGGTAAGGCACCTTCTTCTCAACGGGGTAAGGCTGAGGCACATGTACGGGTACTTTGACTACCTCCTTGACGGTGTAGGGAACGTGTTTAACGACAGGGTAGGGTTGAGGTACGGGCACCTTGACCGGGTAGGGGATCTTCTTCTCGACGGGGTAGGGGATGTGCTTCTCTACCGGGTAGGGGACTGGGACTTTCTTAACCACGGTGATGGTTTTGTGCGTCTCGTGGTGTCCGCCGTAGCCGCCGAAGCCACCGTCGTAGCCGCCGCCGTATCCGCCACCGTATCCGCCGCCGTACCCGCCGCCGTAGCCGCCCTCGTATCCGCCGTGTCCGTATCCGAGACCGAAAAGTCCACGTTTTTCATGTTTCTTGCCCTCGGCCGCCTTATTGTCGGTCACTGCCACTTCCGTTTCTGCTTTCTTGGCCTCCTCAGCGGCGCTGTAGGCCAGTAGAGCCACCAGACTGGCGGCCACGAGCTGAAACCAAAATCAATATATCAAGTTGTGAAATAGCACCTTTCGTTCGCGAGAGATCGACGGGGAACTCAAAGATTAGCCGTTGTTTCGAACCGGTTGCTTAATCCGATACACTTATTGCAATGATCGAAGTTATGCTATGATAAGTTGAAAATCGAAAGTGCCTCGAAAAGGTCTCGAGCCTTTAATGAGTGGTTGAAATTGCGAACATGAAGCGAACACGCAACGGTTCCGCGTTGCGCAACCCGCAACTGGGACAGGGCGAAATCCAGGGTCTGAACTGATCACTGTCACATCACAAACACAAAGAAACACACCGTGAGCTTCATGATGCTGCGTTAGCTGGTTGCACTGAAGGCAGTGGAGTCCTGAATGCGAATGATGCGTGGTGGTCTGCTCCGTTGCTATATATATGCAGTATGAGCGGCCGAGCGAAGAAAAAAAATGGCGTCGTTCTGTAGGACGAAGTTACACTTTCGCTTTCGAGGGGTACAAGCGCATAGCCAAAATGATCCATATAGACCGGTTCGCTTCGACAATCCGAACGGTTCCTGAAATAGCGTAATTATTGCACAGAGAAATTATCTGATCGACCGATTTACATGGATTTGAAAATTGCGAGCGAATTTAATGATGATTTTATTGCGGTACTTAAAATTATAAATTGCCTAATTCACTAGCAATGATATTAAAAAGACGTCAACACGTATTGTAATTAAAGAAATTGCGAAAAGCTTATATAAATTTTCTGCCATATACTAAATTTATTAAAAGGTAGACCAAGGTCGAGCTAATAAATGGTAGTTGTATTAAGCATTAACTTAAACTAATAATTGAATTGTGAAAATTGTCGTTTCATGCACGTAATATCTAACAATAGCCGTTTAAACTCTCACAATTGTCGATTGAAGCTTTTTTGCAACAGCTCAACTGTATGCGTCATTAGGGATTTTATATAAATATTCGGATTATTAGTATAAGAATTTTATTTTAAAACATATTTTTAAACGAGAGTTCTAAAGTAGTAAATAACAACAAAATATAAATTTGACTATGTAGGAGTAAGTTGAATAGCTTGGTGGTGTGTTGGTTAACGAATTTTATTTTCAAATTTATTCCAATTAAAGGTTTTGTTTTTGATCACCGTTAAGGTTAAAAATATTTGTGTTACAAGCACTAGATCAAGCAAATAGTAGATCAGAGGCAACGATCGTAATACAAAGTAACTATGTAGTAGCCTGCATTCACTTACTACTCTAAATAGTGTCTTAATCGTATTTGAGGTTGTTATAGTCAACAGGCTGATAAAGAAGGTCTGTTTATACTAATGTGTCATTTCTTATTTACAAAGAAACACAAGTTAAATATGCTTGTTTTCTTGCTAAACGAAACAGTTACGTACTAGTACGTAGGTAAGCACGTCTAATCCTTAGTAATAGAAACACATCGACGTACAATCTCAGACACTTCATCGGTTTTGTAAGCGTTTCCACAACATATGACGCATACATGCCACTTTGATCCTTTTAAAAAACATACAAAACATCATTTAAATCAAGACAAAATTTGGTCTTTATTTGAAGTTATTTTTAACAGAATTTGTGTAACTGTTTTAAAAGTATGTATTTTTTGTATGTAAAAGACACAAAATACGGTATGTTCCTTCGATACGTTAGTTAGATTCGATTCAACTCTCAGCATTTAAAACCAAAAGATCTATTACAGTACCTATACAATTCACTCATTCAAAATCAAAGGATAAATCTAGTACTCGTAGCATAGTTGTTCACTACAAATCATTGGCACAGCTAACCCATATGCGACGCATTCCGCACCAATTCTCAGCATGGTGCAACACCATGAGCTGGTCAGCGCAATATTCAAATTAACTGCATTAATGCATTTTGTTACGTCAACGCCATTTCTATTGATAAATGGCCATCGATAATGGCCGAATGGTCGGAGCTTAAGAATTTATTTGTGTGCTTATTAGCATCTGCTTGGATTTGAATGAAGGCTATTAAACAGCTTTTATTAACAAGGTTGTTTTGTAAAACTGCAAGACAAAAATGTATTTATTTATTTATTTCATATTTCTGTACATAATACACAATTAATTTTAAAAAAACATGCAAGAGACATTTGGAGTGGCAAAATTGTAATGTTTACGGCTATTTTTTGAGATTTTTAAGAACGAGAAAAATTAAGTGCTTTTTTTGTAGGTATGTATGTGATTTACTGATGAGGATTTTCGCCTCAAATAAAGTATCTTCGGCAACCATATCTCACCAGCCGAAACACAAGACTTGTAAAATATCCTGCTATACAACAGTATACAACGAGTCAAGCGGCTGACGATAAGGTACCTCCCTGGGTGAGCTACTACCCGTATGTATGACTTTACCACCTAATGAACGATACGAGTCTTTAAATAAAGCAATAATAACTGTAAATAAATTAATTCATTATCAGCTCAACTGCTTGGAATATAAATATACTCTTTCATCATTGAGCTAAACCAATAATACATTTAAAAATACAATTTTGTGATCATACAACAATAAAATAAAGCAATATTCGAGTTGACGCGTGTTCAATGGTTCTCAGGCGCGCGTTGATGTCTTTTGGCTTGGAGTATTAAACCGGAACTGACGAATGAAAATTGCGGATATGTAGGCAAATATTCCGTTAAATAATCTAAAAATATCTCGTAAGGACATGGGAAAAATGTTTTTACAATAAAGACTGTTAAATTAACATGTCTTCATTTAAATCTTGTTACTTAAGACGTTATTATTGTGAAATGTTTGCTCTTAGTAATTATAGACTTTAGAAAACTAATTTATATTGAAATTTTTTAGTCTGCGTATGTGTAAAGTATCTTTTAATTTATAGGATAATATTTGACACAGTTTTCCTTGTTTGCCATTCAACCTTTACTACCAATATATAAAATAATTAAGAAACAGATAAATACCAGTAGAATGGTCACTCGGTTGCTTTAAACTTTCATAAATATTTTTTATATATAAATAATAATATAAAGTAATTCATCTTCATTAAAATTCAAAATTAACCATTGAAAATATACATTCTACTACAATACTTTCCAAAATAAATATGCAAGCAACTTAACATAAAATACTATGTTACATAATTTAATGTTGCAAAATGTTACCTTTCTAAATGCTACCTACAATTTTGCTTTGGTACCTAACTAAACTAAATAGTAGGATGCATGTCTGTTATTTCAGTAATTCAATATCATACTTAATCGCATTACAAAGAGTCGACCACACCTCTCCGACCGAAATGCAACAATTGCATCACGTTTATAGATGGTGCAAAAACATTTCTTTTTTATTATGTAGAGGCAACCGGGTATGCAGGTCATCAAATGTTAAGAGGTCACTGCAGCTCAGAGACGTCAACAAACCTAATCAGGAATGCAGTTTGTACTACTTCTTAAACAAATACGTTAGTATTGAGGACTAACATGGTCATCGTTAAAGTCTCTTAACCACTGCTCAACAGAAGCACAAAAACATGCTTTACAGTAGATTCTATGAAAGCATAGGCTTTTTATAAGATTCTACGATAAATTTTTAAATTACATGTAAACATGATTACCCTTTTAAAAAGCACAATTACGTATGATTGAAAACGTATTAAAATATTTGAAATCGGGCATAGTCCCACTGCTTGAGTAGATCGCAAGCGATCGAAAAAGTTAAACTACGTCGGGCGCGTTCAGTTCGATAAGTGCCGACTTATGACTCAAAAAAGATCAGGCAGAGTCTACGGGAATCCTAAATCCAGTAGTGAACTGCAAAAGACCTATAGATATCTACAAAAAATCGAGATGAAAGTTTTTTTAAGTGTTCAAATTTTTTGATATAATGTAATCTTTATTCGTTATTCAAGTAGATTAATTAAATCAATAGTAATTTTGTTAGAATCATTGACCTACATGTAAATTATTAATTTTAAAGGAAACAGTTCTATCACTTATAAGTCACTTAATTTTTTTGTAGTTTCAGGTTGAGTTTGAGTTGACTTTGGCTACTCACTTAATTTAAAAAGAAAAGATTCGCCAATATTTGTAAAGTAAACTATAGATATTAAGCGTTATTAATATTTTACTGTGTTATAGCTGCGGGGCTCTTACGAAACGTCTCGCAATCGGCGGAAGTCAAGGTGAAAGGTTAAGGTCACGTTTGCAATAAACGTCATCACTTGTCACATTTGTCACTTGGGGAAAAAATAAAAACATAAATGTCACACATGGAGAATTATTATCGTAATTTCGGGAAGGTGAAAATTGAAAATGTTTATTTGTTCAAATATGGGTTAGTATATAAAGCATATTATATTATTACATCGCATTTTGATCAATCCATATTCACTTTTTCAGATATGAAAATTGATGTAAAAATAAATTATAACCTAAGTTATAATTTTATGATGGAGGTATCTACCATCATTATTGTCTCTGCTTCTGTTGAAAAGAAAGTAAACATGAAAAAGAACTATTTTGTTTTTGCGTTGGTGTTGCTTGAGAGATAGATTTGAGGCGAGTAGTAGGTATTTGAGTCCTCAGGAGTACAATTTTTTAAATTAAGGTTGGATGCAAGTGTTCATGGGCTGCAGTGACCCCAACTTTAGATGATCTACATGCCCGTTTGCTATTCAATAACTTAAAAAAATACGTTATATTCACTTATTTCCATTTGTGTGCAAAAAGCTGTGATCATAGTTATGGCTCACGAGTTTTCTGTTACTAAGTACTAGTGTAGTATTAAATAAGTTGTTACCTAACTTTTCGAAGTTAAATGTTAAATAAGTTGACATTTTATGACTATGTTTTTGATGTTTTCCGCCTATAATATGACTGCTGTGGAAATTGCTGAATAAAGCAATAAAAATCGAAGTAACCGAAGTCGAATGTGACACTAAGCCAGTAAAAATAATATTCTACTCCTGAAGTTTGCTACCACCCCCGTTATAACCATATAGGTTATACGGGGGTGGTAGTGACGGGAGAAAATCTGCCTTTTTAAATACGAGTGTGTATTTTTTTAACCAAATTTTTTTTAAAAGATCATAATTTTTTTCATCAATTTTCAAGTCAAAGTTTACATTTCTGATCAGTGACTGGAGCTTCTGTATGTTATTTTGTATTTCTACTTTAAATTTTTTGTCTGTTTTAATCCAATATCCATATTTGTGTGTACAATTTGCTCTTTTTTTACTTTGTTATCAATACCTCAACTAAACTTTAACTCCCTATCCAGAGCTAATCTAAAAGAAACCGTTTATAAAAAGTGCAATCTAATCCACTCTTTATGGGAACTAAACAAGTGTTACATTGTGTACTGCATAAAGAGAGTCGTTATTTATTATAACACAATATACTCGAGCAATGCATCGAAAGAAAAGCAGAACATGACTGAACATCTAAGGTTTTGTGACAATTGCGTATTGTAATTAAATCCAACATCCGGATTGTTACGTGATGTATTAGTAGCGAAGAAACAAAATACAGAAGTGTTAGTTATGTAATTTGGCTTCGTCTCATGTTCAGAGGAAGTGTCAGACGAAATGTATAGCAGTAGTAGTGTGTTAGACTTTCTTTGTATCGTAACCAGATCATGTTAGGAGCAACGGGTGTCTAAGATATCAAATAATTATTGTATCAGGCGTTGCTTTGCGGAAATCCATTGTTATTTTAATAGTATATTACGATACGCGTGACCTAAGCAGATTATTTGACGGCGTGAAGTTAGCGCCCGAGCGAAACGAGGGTGCTAAACGCCGTGCAATAATAGGCAACTTCGGTCACAAGTATCGTATATTATTTTACAGCAAGTGTGAGATAAACCCGCCCCTTACTTATGAAGCGTGCGTAAACTGAGGGTTTAGATCACACTGTGCTATAAAATATTATTATGTTAAGTAATTAGTTTTAGCTCAATATTTTATGTTATGATAAACTTCAAGATCCAGATTGGTACAGAACGACTTCAAAAGTTACAAAGACACTTGAGAAATAACTGCTGTTTATTAAATAAAAAGTCTAAAAAATAAATTTGCAAAATACTTTTTAAAAACTTCCTTATTTATTTAGCTTTATAATGAGGTATGAAACACAACTATCCATTCTCTTCAAAAATATTTTAAAAAATATAGAGTATTGGTAAGCTACATAAAGAAGGATGTTTTAACATAATTATTTTGCACATTTAATTTACTTACTAGATTTTAAAAAAATAAACAGCAGATATTTTTATTAATTAAAAAAAAACAGAAATTGTTACTTCTAAGGCTATAACATCAAACCAAAAAATAAAATAAATATATATTTGTAAATACAAACAAAAATATAAATTTTACAGAGTAGGTATTTGTATCGCCGCATGTGTTAGTCTAGATTTGTCTAGAAATTATTTTCTAATATCTATTAGTCTAAAAATTAATTTAAGTTGTACCTATATAGTGTTCATTTACTACTTAATTAATTAATAGTAATAATTATTATTCCAATTAAGTAAATTACTTTCAAATTACTTTATATTTTTCTTTTTCTTTCTTTTCTTATTTTATGTTAAGTACCTTATGTATATATTTAGTATTCTCAGCAATAAATTATATTTTATTGACCGCTATTTAAAAGTCTAATTTGATTTATATTAAAAAAAATAATTTGAAAAAATTAAACCGACATCAAAATATTAAAAGAAAACAAAAAACCCGACTTCGTGAAGAACAAGAAAGCTAAAAACAAGTGGATAAATAAATATTTTTAA
>DWIY01000470.1:0-13120 GCA_018248615.1 Erynnis brizo brizo
GGTACAATTTGTGTACATATAGAACGTAATACATACAAAACGTAGACTGTGAGAAATAGCGGATGGAAAAAACTTCCACTATTTTGAAATTAAATATGCATTATTCATATAATTCTAAAATAAAAGTAGCTTAAGTTATTCCCTATTATATCAGCTATCTGCCAGTGAAAGTCTCGACAAAATCGGTCCAACCGTTCCAGAGATTAGTATGTATAATCAACTCGGGTAATTAACAGGGATTCGTAGACTGAGCGAAAAAAGCGAACGAAAAAACTTCCATTGTTGATGTACACGTTTTATCAACTCGGGTAATTAAAAAAAAATAATAGCTCTATTTCATTATCATTATAATTAATTATACAGATTGTTGTACACTAGTGCTCCTCTATCACCAGAAAAAGCATAATTAAACATTATACAAGGCCGTAGACATAAAAACCTTTCGAAACGATACCCTTTCGCTTCGATGCTACATGCTAGCGCTGTTGATAAATCAATCTTGTTACCTTTAAACCCATCCCTTTAAGGTGTCCATGAGTTGTGAGGAAATGTACGTTTTGTGCAAAGGGACGCGACGTGGGACACGTCGGTGTTTATTTCAAAAAGGATAAAAGTACAATTTGAAATCATTTGTTGAGACATTTTAATCCCTTCCTCCCTTTCAGCCCTTTGTAGTCCACTGGATAAGGGTGTGGTGTACGATGCCACGAGTATCCTGAATCACGCTATCGAAGTTTTCTACGTCGCTGTACATAACTCCAAAATGACGTTGACTTTTAGGACAAAGCCCAAAATGGTGCTCACATCCAAACAAATCATAAGAATTGAAATTGCTTTATGGCAGATTATTGTGGCATCATTAAACCTTTTTCTCCTATAAATAAAATGTTTAGTTTAATTCATAACAGTAATCTACCAAAATAAAGTAAAAACACCCCAATAACTTACAAAACAATTGAAAAACGGCAAAGACTCTCAACTAAACCTGAATCATGTCATTGGTAGACGGGCGCCAAAATCTGGTTTTATACTGGAAAAATCCGGTTTAACCCGCCCTAATCCGGACCCGACCGATCGGGCAGCCCTAATATATTAGCGGCGATCGGCGAAGCGTTGGATGCGACGCTTTAATTAAATTAACCCTGTGTTTTGGAAATCTATTGGGAAAATCCTTGGCTCCCTCAAGAAGCATGAAAATTGGAGGGAAACTTGTGAAGTGTTTATCCTTTTGTTCTCAAACTTATTGGCACACATTATACTCTTTAATCAAATTGACAGCAGAATATTTTAAACAGTTACCTGCAAAAGCACAAAGAATATTTTTGAACGAATTATACACTTTGCAAGATATCCTATTAAGGTCTCAATAATGATAATAAAATTATAGATATATTATAGATATTAATGTACTTTTACAAACATAATCTCATTTATAGGTTTAGTCTCTTTTTTCACCAAAATTTTTGCAGAACGTGTGAGCTATTAGAATCAGCGTGGACTTTTAAATCTAGATATCTGTGTAATTCATCTAAATCATTTGATCATTTTAACATGAAATAGTTACAAACATCCACCCTTAATAATTGCAAAATTAAATATTCGTACACCAAAGGGTACGTGCCTCGCTTTGAGAAACCCTGTCTAAACGAAATTGTGCATTAATTAAAACGGTAAACTGTACTTTGACATTATAACAATGAAAAATGTTGATAGGTTGGTAAAACATATCACCTTAACATAAAGATTACGTTAATAGGACTAAAATATTATATTTAAACCAAAACTTGGCTCTCAAACTTCGTTAATTCATTTTAGTATAATTTTAGTATAAATCATCATTAAATCATGAGCTTTTTATTCCGCTGCTGGACAAAGGCCTGTCCTAGTCAACGAGTCCTAGACCAAGGTCTAAATACAGAGGCTTTCCGCCGAAATGTTCAAAAATATTAAATTTACTAAATTTAATGTAAAATGACAAACATGAATTACTTAAGTGACTGTCCCTCCACTTTTCGTGGTGGATAACTACAATAAAGGTAAGCTGCAAATCAAAAAGAAAGGTCTTGTGACCGGTGTTGTGATCAAAGAGTTTCTGGCCCCTACAAAAACTTTCTATGAATCTATACCCTTTACTTTGTGCAATTCCGAATTTTTGATTATTCAATATTTGCACAATTAGGTCTGTTAGCACATGCTACTCCAGATGTGTGTCGATTATGCTCAACGTGTCTATTCATATCACGTTCCATCAATCCTTTACGAAGTGAAATTAAAATATGCCGATTAAGGTGTAGCCTGTCATATAATACAATATTTGAAGAAGAATTTCTAAATTTTGTTACAAACTTTAAAAGATTATTATATCTGGCGTCGTTAATACGTAAAAATTTAAATGACAATGCGACCGACGTACACCGATCGTATAAAAAAGTCGCTGTCTAAAATATTTTACTCCACGACGTTTACATTGGTGTTAACGAGGGCTCCCTCTATAAAAGTTTTGTGTTCAGATATAAATCTTGTACTCAAGAACTGGAAGGAGACATTCGAATGTAAATAAATATATAAAATCTTGCGTATTAATGAAATATGTACCTTTATAATGTTGTAAAATAAAATATGCGATGGGAAAATTTTGATAGTTACGGGATTAAATAAGTTAGTGGTGATGTGTAAGAACATTTATTTTTACGGCAATTTAATCCTTCAACCTATATATCTATGCATAATTATTCTAAATCATGGGCATACCTAAAACAAAGATGGGGTAGAAAACGGATATAGTATTCACCATGGTCAACGTTATTTATTTCAAAGATAGAAAGTTTTTGTTCTAACTTCGCATAAAATCGTAGATTTTGTTATCTTTGCGGTCACTATACTAATGTATTTGTGTTGTCTACTGAAGCTCTAATTTAGATAACCTATGATGTGATTTAGATTAGCACACACGAAATCTCTTCTCAAATTACATGTTCAACAAGAATTTTGCAAAAAAATCTCAGCAAATGATTAATATAAAATCACAGGAATGGTAGGTATTCCAAAACTGTGAATAAAGAATTTTTATAGTAGGTATAATCGACTACCAATAAAACAATAATGACAATCTGATTACAATTTGGGTACCAAAATCTTAAGATACGATCATTTAGATAAAGTAATTAAAAATGTGATTATACTTCATTAGATCAAAGAGCTTTAAATAATATTATAATGACTTCGAAGTGTAAAAATTGTGATAAAGAACACTAGGTATCTTCCTTTGCTTAAGTGGCCGATAAGACCGGTAAGAAAGAAAAGTTATTTTTTTAATTAACACATTAAAGGCAAGATATCTTAATCTCCGTGGCGCCAATTCTTGAAAGAGCTTACCCTTTGATAACAGTCTCGACTCGACGTCTTTATCAAATATAACCGTAGGGCATTCCTATAGATCGGGATGCGTTATGCAAAAAATCCATTGGCCTCCCTTTAATTAATGATCTTAAGGAATACTTTTTTAACTGTAGACCACCTTGATACACAGTTATGTTTTAGTGTATTGCTATAGCTAAAGATGTGTGATGAATTCATTTTAGGACAGATGAATTTTAGATACTATAAACAAACGTCGCAGAAATATTTACATCTGATATGTACAATAATGTACATAATATTACGCGTTATGAGATTTTTTTAAAACTTTCAATAAATTCACATAAAATTGTTACAGATAGAAATAGAAGTAGGTATAAGTACTGCTAGTATAAGACAGTGGTTTGGACTCATTATTTTATTTGTAAAATTTTATTTTTATTTATATATTCATGTTAGTACTGCTTATAAAAAAGCAAAATGATTGAAACAACAAATAATGCAACAATAAATATACTTATACTTCCATACTTATGTAGGTAGGAAGTTCACACACACTATCTTCAGGCATGAGGCTTCTCAATTTAAACGAATAATTCAATTAGTTTATTTGCTTACCGATTCATGCATAATTAGATAACATAATGCAACTAACGAACATGTGAGAAAGAAAATAACTTAATGTAAACACGCAGTGTGGTGCAATTTGAAAGGTTTTTTGACAGTCATATCTTTACTTCATAGATTAATAGAGCAAGTTTTAGTTTCTTCACTTAGGATTGGAAGGTATACCTACCTATTTAAAGAAATTAAATCGAAGTACATATTGAAGATCGCTTCGTGGCTAAAGTTTTACAAAATTTCAGTTTAGTCGCTGGATATAAGGTGGTTTTTAACAAAAAATATGTAGGTTTTTTTTACAATCAATTAAAAATCTTTCCTGAATATGTCAACTTGTAAATTTTTTACAACTTTTATAACATACCATAACATCAGTTTAAATTTTTTTGTTTTTATTTCACACTCACACATAAAATTATCTAAAAGCACAAGACAAAAATAGGGTTAACTATTTACCTAATAACTAATTACAAACAAAAAACAATAGCGTGTCGTCAACGTGACTTCTCTAAAAACGGATTGTTTATAGTTTTATAGTAAGCAAACATTAATATTAAAATCTAGCGCTAAAGTAATCTTTAAATAGAATTAAATTCGTTTAATAATTACGATTGCAACGTGGGAACCGACGTCTGCGACGGCAGCGATCGCCATAAGGCCCCATAATAAATCACCCAAGCAACCAGAGATTTATACCACTTAAGCGGTAATTATGTACCGAATATACGTAGACAGCAGCACTAATATATACGTCGAACGTTTCATATGATAATTTGTACGGCAAATATGCGTATCGGATGCAAGTATCTTAACATCCGATAGCTACATAATATAATACTTATTGATCTTCGATCATTTTATAACAAATACTGTGGGTTTGGGGGAACAGAACAAATTTTTGCTGTTAAAGATAGGTACACTCACCGACATAAAATGTGGATCAAACAAGAATCATTAATCTTTGTCTTTTTTATACACTTTTGTATCATATGATAAGTAAACTGTCGACTAGACATAGAATTGTATTAAAATATCACAAATTAAATAACAACTTACGTAAACGTAAATATACAATACTAGGTACTAATAACAATATTAGGTACTTTGGTGCCCATAATATTAGGTTGGATAAGTTTGGACTATTTTTATTCAATATATTGAATAATATTTATGTTGAACAATATTTCACATCTTTGAAGTATTGGTAATTACGAAAGGGCAAAACAGAAAAATAAATTAAAACGAAATTTAACTGCCCTCGGCAATATTGTGGAGGGCCACTGTTTAGACCACATTTAGATTTTTTGCTACACTTTCTACTAAACGACTCACTATCTCAAAATCTTAAAGCCTTGTTCACATGATTTATGGTTCGGGCCTAACCTAACGTTGCCCTAAACAGTTGTTAGTCTTCAACGCAGATTTACATGTTATTAGGAGCATTAGAATTTCATATCGTGCCGTACCTTTACAAAACATGATGTATTTCTTTCTAATTTGAAGGTCTCGTATCAATTTTTATGTATGTATGGTGGCTACAATACTCCTTATACCTCACTATAGGGCACGGGTTTCGTTTGCCATGACACTTTAAAATACTCATTAACTCCTTCAATATAAAAAAATATTGCATTTCCCACATAAAATATGCTTAATGAATAACCTTTGTAGTTCCTAAAATTGTTACATTGTAACCAAGTAACCAACTTTTATCATTATCACCACCACTGATGAGCTATTTAACATATTTTACCCTTGTTTGGTATAACAAAAACTTAATTTATGACAGCTATAGATTCTGTAGGTACCTACTCCTACCAATAAACTACAAAGTCAACATTAGGTATGTTGTAAAGTATTGAAACATAAATTGTAATCAAAATAAGAAATTATTCTTTTACTAAAAACCGGAATTTTTTTAATGAAATATAAAAGTGAAAAGGCAGAACTTTAAAAGAGCATGATGTTCCGCCTATCATTCAAAAATCTTCAACGCGTCTATTCCTGTAGAAAACAATTTCCAAGAGGTGTTAAAGTCCGTACAAGGGGTTTACTGCAATCTCTAAATTAACAATTGCTCCTTGCTCCCAAGTCTTATACATACAGACGGAATAAATCAAAAAAATATTGTATCAAATCAACATTGGTGTAGATTTACTGAAAAAGTTGCAAACCCCTCTTATTTTAGTGCTAGGGACGGATAGACGGAATCCCTTACAATGGAAGCAGGCTAGGAGCATGCTCTTACCACACTGCTCCAATGCTGTAGGTATGGGGGAACTAGGTAGTCATTATATAGCTACCCATGTCGAATCTTTCTAAATCTCCACTTCCAGCCTCCAAGATCGCACGCACACTCGCGATGTGCCTTTTCTTGCCTTCCGAAGCTCTGAATTGGTCAGCGATTGTCCACTTCCAGCCTCCAAGATCGCACGCAGACTCGCTATGTGAGTAGAATGAGTTAATATGCGCTCAGTTGAGCAGAATCTAAGGTTATCTACAGAGTTTATTTCGTCAGCCGAAGCAAGAAGCAGTGTGTCGCAAAGCATTGCCGATGGCTCTGCCAACCGCCCAGGAAGCGCGACTCAACGCGCGAATAAGAAATAAATTCCCGCCAAGCGTAACAAAGGTAAAGTAAAAGGAAGCGGGCAGCCCTAGGCTACGAGCCAAGCCGAGAACCGAAGAATAATACGCGTGACCAAAGACTTCTAAAGACACGGACGGAGTAATACTATACTATATAGTATATTATATTAAAAGTGGGTTCTACTTTTTTAGTGTCTCAGACATCTAGAAAACAGAGGTCAAAAAATTAGAAACACCAAATAACACTGAGGGAAAATATTATTATGTTGGTAGAGGTAATAAAAATAAGAAGACGTTAATTTTATATGTCCCATTCTTGATATCCTGAAGCTCCATCTTGACATATAAATCATTGCGTATGTGTTATGACTCGGTAGAACCTACAAGTAATGCACAGACTGAAAACTATTAAGTATAATATGCCGTGACGCTAATTGCTATGCGAAAGGTCTCACCCCCTGCTTGCTTAATGAAAACCTAGTATTAAGAACAGATAATTCCTGGGTTACCCATTACAATAAGTAGGTAAAATAGGATCAGCTCACAATTATTCATTCCTTTAATTAAATCACGTACCATTGGAATCTGACTTCAAACAAGATGTTACTACAAAACTATACTAAGATGAAATAAATTAAATTTTTATTTTGTTGGCTTGTTATTTAATAAACCATATTGAAAAAAAAAATCCTCAAACATTCTAATGGATAACCTCCTCGTTTTTGAAGTCAGATAAAAAGGAAAATCGGTTGACAAACGGAGGAACTATTTTGCTTTTACCCATTCATCTACTTTTAAATAAAGTAATCTTTTAAATTTCTGTGAGTATTGATACAATTTGACAAGGTCCCAATTAACGTCATTCGGTAAGCGATAAATCAATGAGGAATCGAACATCGGTAAATGTTCAGCGACACTGGTTTAGGTGGAAGCAATTTGTCTTACATCTCCCGATAAGCATCGCCTGCATCTAACACGGATCTATTGACCCTAAGTTCAATATAAAGCTAAAAGAAACATCGAAATCCCACATAACGTGGTCACATCACAAAAAAGATACCTTGACCATGTAAGATCACCGTAAATCTAAGATTTTCTACTCGATTCCCCGTAAACCCGTAATTGGGACACGAATCTTTGCTGCTTTTAAAATACTGATTTTTTTATTAGATTTGTGTTTTAGATGTCTTAGAGGTATCTCATCTAAATGAAGTTTTCGTTAAAAGCATGATGGCAGAACTTCAACAAAATATTCCAAAAAAATTAGAGAGCTAGAACTAGTACTTTTAGGTGGTTATAAATCCTTAGGGGTATTTTTATGTATGCAAAATATTTTAAAACCTCCGCAAAGAATCATTTTAAAGCTCATATTTTAGTAGGTAATTAGCATTAAAAGACTGTTGATTTCCTCTCTATTTTGTTTATTTCTGTATAAATAAATAGGACTTCCTCTTATTCGACTTTACTCTGCTTTTCCTTTAAGAGTAAGTTTCAAGTGTAGTCTTGCCACTTAATTGACAATACAACTATAAAAACTCGCTAAACACATCTCACAAGCAATTCCGGATATGATAATGAGTAAACCAAACTCTTTTTCTAGTTCAACACTTGCTTGCGTTGCTATTGTATGTTTAAACATGTATTTATACATGAGGTGTTAAACCATCTCTTGATAAAATCATCAGTACAAAAGACCTCATGTTTCATTATTTATTCTCACTCGATCTTAATGCAGACGCAGCTGGTATACAATTGTACATTTAAATATCAAACAACTCCGAAATTAAAGAAGTATGATCTTCATAAAATCCTTTATCATTTATTGCAATTTACTGTTATTAAAACCGGTAGTTACGAGGAAGACATAAAATTATACGTTGCAATTAAGTTGAGCCCAGACTGGGATGACACCCGAAATTGTCCCTTAGGCACACGCCGACTCACAAATCGGAACAGGGAGAGCAGAGGAGAGGCTTAGAAATTTCAGAAAAAAAAATTAAAGAAAAGTTTAACAATGTAAAAAAGTTTAACAGTGTAAATTAAGATAATATTAATGCAGCCGTTTAACAAGTAAGCAGGAACAAGTTCAGCAGTTGTAAGCAAGACATTCAGTTGCAGTATTAATCATCATTAACAATCATACATCACATTTTATTCCACTTGAATAAACAGGCGATTATTTAAGCTTTTCCTAAGTACACATTTATCTTGGCTCCATAATTTTGTGCAGTAAGTTATCTCACCGTTAGCTCGAGCCCCGGGACACAAAGTAATAAGCACGTAAACACACACACAAACCGCTTCCAATATTTTTTTCGTAATTGTAAACGAAATTGTTACATTCGCGTTAATGATCGAGCGGGAGACATGATTGAGCTTTTCCATGAATGCGGAGGAATTACTTCAATTTACAAATTGTACCCAGAGACGGTAGACTCAACAAAGTAAGTAGATACTAAATGCAGTTTTAGCCTTGTTTGGGTATCAAGGCGATGGCCCTAGGACTTTTAATTAGCTAAATTCTTTGCCCCAAAGGTATTTAAGAACTCTACAGACAGATTTTTGATTCTGCTTATGCAGTCGGATATAGTTGATCATGAGCCCGATTTTGCTTTCTACATGATAAAAAAAAACATTAAAAGATACACTCCACCCCGAAAAATAACTTCAAATACGGTAGTATGGGGAAGTGAAGAAATAATATTTTCATTTCCTGTTTGGCGTGCAAGTAAAATTTTGGAGAGCAAAGTTTTTGCGTTGTACACATACATCCGTGGGAGCGGCTACCTGGCCCCCGCGGCGCTGTAATTTCTTATAAATCGACATTGAGTGAGATACCCGGAGGAGCCTGTGGGACGCGGCTGCCAGCGGCGGCCAGCGGCTCGCCAACAATGACTCACAATAGCGCACATGATCTAGATTAGTGACGCGCATTGTGTCGCCAAAGGGTTGCGCGCTTTGTGCTCCATTCAACCCGTGCGCCCGCGCATAATGTGAATAACCCGCAAACATCTCGATACTGAAATCGCACGGATTCTATGAATTTGTAAAGAAAATAAATATAACTTTTGACAGCGGTTCACGCATCAGTGCGATCTTTATTTGCAAGATGAGAATTGAAAACGCTGATATGCATTAAAAATATTCCACATAATGGAGCTCTTTGTGTGAGATTTTACTATTCTGATGATCATATTATTATATTATCTCCTAAAAATCCTTTCGAACCGGTGCAATTAATTTTCATTAAGACAACTGCCTATTTAAAACTTTTAACAAAATTAATGATTTTAAAACGGTTTAGTAGAGTTGAAGATCAAACCATGATTTGATAAATAGTAATTGTTTCTAATGATGAGTCTGTGACTTGAAGCAGACAACCAATAATTAAACAATTTTAGTGGGAGTTCGAAGACATTATAATTGCTACACGGGGTGGTTAATTTTTAACCCTTACATTTTCTCTAATTCGTGTTTTAGATGGACTAATTTTTAAAATATGATTCGTTTTTGAATTAGAATTAGTATAGTAGAATAGGAATGAATGTATTTTATTCAGGTTGAATACATAGCTTTTTTCTATGTATATGTTAGGTATGTTCATCGGCGAGTTATAAATGATAGTGCCGGGCAAATAACAACTGCTCTGAAACCTTTTAAACCAATGTCACCAAAAACTGATTAACTGTGCCTTACTTTGACAGAAGCGTATTTTTAATACTTTTTTTAGTCTACAATATAAAAATTTTAACGTAGATGTCACAATCATGACCTGTCCGCTTAAGTCCACTAAAGAAGAAGTCAAAATATTTTATGGATGTAAATGTTAACACTTTGTTAAATGAGATCACCCACGGGAGATACAAAGGGTACCGATGTAAATCTTAGCTTTGTGTGCCGCTAGATTTGTTCCCATAAAATACGGATATTATGAATAAATAACATGCAGGTACGCAATAAATTTCTTAAGATTTTCTACAATCAAAAGAACATTTTGATTTAAAAAACTTATGCATTGTAAAATTTTTAAGTCAGTTCTTTGGTTACCGTAAAAAGTTGAATGGGATCGAGCGCTATCCTTTGAGCGCCCAAGGGTTGACAACATTTGAAACGATTTGTCTTATGGGCTGAGATTCCATTGGATCGATGGAATACAGTTTTTTAGCGGCTGATCTAATTTGTAGTGCGTATCGATTGCCCGTCGTTTTTTCATCTTACTGGACAGGTACCTACGAGTGCTGAATGGCACTATTTTTATGGTTTTATTACAATTAACGCCACGGTAAAAACATAATAATATATAAAGTTAAGATATGTTTCGTTCAAGTTGACCCTCCTAAATCAATGGTAGGCCATTCATCACGGCTGTGACACTTCTATTGTAAGTCAAAGTCTTTTTTTCAATTAAAAGGCAAAGAAAAACCTACTCTACACCGGTATCCATTCAAGCACTCTTTGTTTGTTTTCGGTTAAGTATTGATTAAAATGAATTAAACGAAGATGCAAGCATTACGATGTCGGTATATCTAATTAGATAATTAAAATCGTTGTCGCCTTTGGTGGTAAAATGCCCTGACGTTACTTATCGAGGAATTCTGAACCAGATTCGTAATTTATTTCAGTTTGGTTTTTATTTTTATAAAAATCCGTAGCTAGATAATACGATATGGTGACTAAAAGCTTTTTAAGTAAAGTAACTTTTTCTTACCAAATTGTACGAAGAGCAATGACGAGCAAAAAACTGGCGGAAGAGGATGGGGCCTTCCAATATTAGTTTTATATCTGGCAGAAAAAAGGCTGACACTTGAGAGGGATTGTGGATCGGAATAACAATAATAATGGGAACCCTTTAGAATGGAGAATTATTTACGAACCCTTTCGATGCATTGTAGAGCACCTGATACGGAAGCTATTCGCGCACTTCGTGGGAAATTTGATTTTCAGTCTGGTATCACGTCGATTCCGTTTTACAATAAATCACTTTTTTTATAGTGTAACACTAGGCAATCTCAAGGTTTGAATACATAAGGGTTAAATGTTTCACACACTGATTTAAAACACTTGTAAGTTTATTGAAGTCATAGGTACTTCTTTAGGCGCGTTATGAAAAAATGATTAGGGTAAAATTTTAAGATGCACGAGCATCACTGTGACACAAAATTAACATGATGAAGTTGGCCGCTCAACCGCTCATTACTACCAACAAAATAGAAATAGAACCTCTATTAGTCGCGCATGTTGGCACGCTCGTTGCCTCTGATCACTGTTTTCATATTTATAATATTTATCCACATGTTTCTAGTTTCTACATTCACAGCACGTGTTTTAGTTTCATACAAGTGCGAATTATAAATATGAGTTAATAAATTATATAAGTATGTAGTGATTTAAATTGAATATTTTGATTAATATCATTTACTATTCGCAAAAATTTGTGGAAGAAATTGTGCTTATATACATTTTCAAGTGCTCCAATATAATTGAGGATCCGTATGTATTATTTATTGATATAAATTAAAATATTAATGATTCCAAAGAAGTATAACTTCTCACACGCGTACATAAGTATTTTGTATAGATTATCTCATTAATATGCCTAATTAATATTTAGACTAGCTTTAATAACTAAAACCTAACCGTAATACCTACTCCTGGTGAATTTACTTTTATTGCCCATAAATCATTTAATTACCATTTCCTAAGAAAATAATGAATGCAATGAAAAACTTAAGCATATTGAATACAAATATAACTTATTAGTGAATTATAATAAAACTCACACACCGTTGTGCTCAGTGCATGTGATCCGTGGTTTTTGTGTCTAATCGTAATTATTAATTTTAATGAAGCCTTTAGCCTTGTAATTCTGTTTGGAGAGAGGCGACAGACGTTATCAAGGTGACAAAGTTGAAAACAATGCATGTGGGCACCACCTTACGGTTATGTTTAAGAGTGACATGTAATGAGTAATGGGTGATCAAAATCTTGTTATATTGGTTTTATTATTCAATAAAACCATATATTACGTTACGTTGTCTATAAATCATTCGATTTATAGACAACGTATCGTCATAAATAATATGGTCAAAATCGTTTACTATTTTTGGAATTTTAGAGTCAATCTAAAACAAATGATAAACGGACAGCAGAACCTCCTCATAAAGTTCTCATTGGAGCCCTTTAAACATGAACACTAAAGAATGTGAAAATTGACACGCAGACTCATTTTTCTATGATAAAGCGTTAACTCGTTACTCGTACCTACTTCAAATGTACTACTGGTAGCGATATCCGGAAAACTTAGGGGCTAATACAGCTAGCGTAGATATTATGATAATAATTATTATCATCGTAAACTTTATAATCTAGACTAGACTTACTTCTGATCTAAGATACTTCTGATTATCATATTAAAACTGATCTTTTTTTATCAGCCTTAAATTGAGGGAAGAATGTTCGCTTTACATAGGTAAAAAAAATATTCTTAGGGCGGCTTGCGCAACATTTGGTCTAAACAGAATTTAGTTAAATGCGTTTATCTTGCTAAATATGTTTA
>DWIY01000471.1:0-13109 GCA_018248615.1 Erynnis brizo brizo
TTCTCTGCACTTATTTGTGAACGTCCACAACATCAAAATGGTTGGTTGTTCAGTTCGAAACTGTAAGAATAGAAGTATATATTTCTAGGGTAACTAATTTTATGTTAAGGTTTTTTATGTTTTTTTTTTATATTATATTATTATTTTTAATTTTTTAAGTCTAATAGTTTATTATTTCAGTAATTCCTAGAAACCTACAACGTAGGTGAAGCCATAGGCAAAAGCTAGTATGAATTTAATAATTAGGTCAATGTTTAATTAGATTGAAATAATTTCCCCAAACTATAAAGTTTGAGAACCATTGACAGCGGGTGATGACGTAGGCTTGCAACACCCACGTGACCACTGTTTCGGAGTGCCATACCTGGCGAAGTATATTATTGTACCATGACTGTTACAAACTGTTACAAAGCCCAGGTCTTCAAGGTCATCGGGCAATGTAATCCCTTACTGCTTTTGTAAAGGGGTACGCCGTGGTCTTTAAAGTCTAATGTGGAGGTAAAGAGGTTCGTGGTACGATAAAATTGAGAAACTCTGGATGAAGTTTTTCCTTTTCCAGTTCGCGTGGCGGATTTCCGCCTGAATAGTAAAAGATATTGTAGATGTATAGATACTGAGTAAGTAACAAGATAGAAATATTTCCTTTGAAATACCATCGAAGCCATATTGAATAACACACTTTGATATTTGAGTTTCAAATCACAACGTAATAATAAGCTAAGAAAAGCTGTGTAAGCAACAGAAACCGATTGTACATTGGTATTTTATGTGAAGCGATACCAGCGTAATATTACACTGAAACCTTAAATTCACTTAAGGCTATTTTAATGCCTCTAACTCCTCGAATGCTTAGACATATTAGAAAAGCGTATTTATTATAGCTGGTAGAGCCATTTACGCCCGAAATTAATATTGAGATAATAATATGTAGAATACCTACTATTTGGTTGCCAACATACTCTATAAGTACATATAATTTTTTTGGAAGAACAGTTGGCGTTATTGCTTAGCTCACTTCATTTGCTGCAACAAAGTGATTTAATACACATAGGTAGTTATCAGACACCTTTTATATCGTCAGAAAATTCAGTAAATTAGGCTGTACGTGGGTTTTACCCAGAAATCAATAAAACATACCGTTTATGATTATAGGTACACCCGTATAGATTAAAGATTAGAAAATCGATATGCATACAAAATAGCAATGTCTATGAGTGGAGATGCGCCTTGTGAACATTATATTGAGAGCAGTAAGATTCAAAGTCGTCTGTAGGGAAGGATATGCCGTTGATTTATTTCTTTTTTATAGTAATTTAGTATGACTATCAAACGGGCATGCAAGCCAGTGGCCACTGCACCCTATGGACAACCGCATCCACCGTCAAATAGAGATGAAATTGTATGCGGTTGCTTTGCTACTAACGAGGACAAAGATGTTCGCCTCAAACAGTATCTTCGACTACCATGAACCAAACCTCATTGGCCAAAACACAAATCATGAAGAACATGCTGCTTTACCACGGGTTAAGAGGCGGGCCTGACGGTAAGGTGCCTTGCCGGTCAAGCTATGTATTAAAAGGTACTTTACATGGTAGAGCCCACCTAAAACATTTAGAAAAACTTTAGGCGAAGGGGCCATAATAGCTAATCTATTCTTTCAAATCTTTTTTACCTTTACCTATATGTATATTCTAATTTATATTACAAATAAATTATTTATTTGTTGTTCTATAGTCAAAAAGTGCAAAAGTGTACCCTGAAAGGAACACCTATTGCAAAAAAGCGGTAAGAAAACTACTAGATTTTTAACTTGGTCTTAGTTAATATTCTTCAATTCGAATCTTCATATTCGTTACTCAAGCAGTTCACCCATTGCATTATGTATTTGGGGCCTTTACTATTTGCACCTGCACTATTACTGGTGAACCATCGTGGGCGATAGTAGCCCTTCCGGTCAAATGACTCGAGTTCTAGAACCCATCAATAACATTTCTTGTTTATACAAGCGACCCACGCGTGGAATATCCTCCATTTCCGACTGTTCTCGAAAACTTTGAACGATTCACTTTTATTTGAGTTCAAGATTCAGTCCCGGTTAGTTTAAATAAAGTTTATATTTGTAATACTCGTAAGTATTTCAGGTTATCAAAAAGTCTAAAATTTTTAAGTTCCAGTGCTTTTCAACGAATGAAACTTGTTATTTAAGTCATCACATTTTTAAAATCTATAAGTACTATTACATCTTTATAGATACTGGATTTTTCCATTATATTCTAATGGAAATATCCAGGAAAATATTGGAATACAAATTTATAAGGTAACGTTCGAATAAATAGCGACGCTTGACAAATCGTACCTATAGGTACTGTGCGCTAAAGATAAACGTCATTAGATAATCCATGTCTGAGATTTCTGTATAATAAATTAAGGCATTCTTTTCATTGTGAGATGAGACCCGATCCTGCAGTGGGTTATCACTAACGGGTTGCCGACTCGTTATTTCATAAATTGCTCTACAACCCACGGTCCCAAATAGCTGCGACAACATCTAGTTTAAAAATAATGGGTAAACATATCTAAATCGGTGGCAACATCCTTCGAGCGTACGTCACGTCATAACTCATGTCAATATACAGGTCAATAGAGAGTGATTTTAAAAATGACGTGCCTTCTGGACTGGGATATTATTGTCCGTTTCGGGCTTAGAAAATAGTGACGTATCACACTTTTTAAAGTATTTTAAAACATTAATGACAAGACGTGACTGTCTGACGCTGAAATGCGTGAGGATTGGTTATACGTTGCGCTTTCATGCAAAAACGGCTAACAAATTTAAATAAAATTTGGCACACTGATAGTTTATAACCTGAATTAGCCATCCAGCTATTAAAACCCATTCAGAAGAAATATCTGAATTGCCGAAGAATTAAAAAATATTTTAATGCAGCCTTATTTAGAAGACCAATTGGATAATAAACTATCTGAGTGCCAGATTCTATTTAAATCCGTTCAGTCGTTCTGCGTGATTAAATAATAAACATCCAAACTTACAAAGTCTCAAAAATATAATAGTACATTAATGTTAAATTCTTCAAATCTATTTAAATCAATAAAAGAGACAAAAAAATAACCTATCTAAAATTCATTTATCATCGTACGCTTCACATAGTCGTCATAGTTGATGACCCAAGATAGAGCTAAGTGCTGCCTTATCTTGCTTATCTGGCTCACAGCAAGGATGCTGGTGGTTTATCTACAATAAATTTTATTAGTAGTTAATGACCTGAAGTTTTCATAATTTCACTATCCTTTTCTACACAGACCCCCACGGAGTTGTAATCACTAGTCGTCTCTTCTCGTCGATGGAAGACTGCTGCGAATGGCTGGATGAATTAAGCTCTTATTTCTGCCTCCCATTACCCTGAAAGCCCATTGTCAGTAGCCTGTTACGAAAGGCAGGAGTCACCATAGCTCATATTGGAGTCCCCAGCTACATAGATGTTCGGGCTCCTTCGTGAAAACTACAATATAGTTTCTACTAAACGTTAAATAATTAATTATTTTTAAATATCACCTGCTGCAACGGTGAAGCAAAACATCGTGAGGAAGCCGGCATGTCTGAGAATTATCTGTTATTCTCAAAGGTACCTGATTCCTTCCGACTATGTTGGATGGTTGGACTAAGACTTTTATCTTTCCACATTTTGAGAGGAGAACCGAACCAACAGTAAATCGCTACTATATTATTATAATATAAGGGTTTGTAGAAACAGAGGCAAAATACTTGTCTGTTTCTTAAATTAATTGTCCAACGACGTCATTTACCTGTTTTCATAGCGGAAAATAAGAAATGTTTAGAGGCCTCTGCCTCAAACCTCTACATTATATAGAGTATACCTGTTACTCAGGAAGTTTGTTCGTCACTCGCTGTCAACATACTAAATTGTCGTCACGATGAAATCATTAGCACCCGGCCTCGATCGCTTGTTTGCTTTCGACAACACCTCACAATACATTCTTATTTAAAATATTTTACGGTTTTGCCTCGTATTTTTACTAAGAAACACTGCTTTGACGGATCTAAGGGTTTTATCGAGCGATTTTATTGTAAATATTTATGTTATTAATATACCTACTTACTTCAAACTCTACCTACAACGCTAGGTATCGTTGTCTGTATCGAGTAATTAAATGTACCTAGTAATTACATAAACGAACACTAAAATATATATGTAATTGCAGTTCATTAACGTATGATCGAAATATAAATGTATTACCATTTGATCTTAAAACTACCAAACTTTCAATCAAAGGTTGTCTGCTGGTAGAGATCGCTATTGCGCGATAAACCCGCCTTTGCTCTTACGCTCTTTTATTGAAGAATATTATGTCTATAAAATTATAAAGTTTTAAAAATATCTACAAACTCTAGTATGTAACAAACTAAGAAATTAGCTCTATCCACAATACGAAATAAGAGCAATGCCACTTGTTGCTAAAGACCTCAATTTAATTCCCAACCAAAACTCTACTTCAAAAAGAAAATTCTTATAGTTTTTCTTCACATCATATTTAATACAAGGTAGGTACTGCAATGCAATCTTGTTTCAACTAAGTACTTGTTACAAATAAGTGGGTGCTATTAAATAAAACTGTAATTTTCTTGCCACTCAAATTATGAAACTACTTATACATACAGCTGCCATTTACGTTTCTATAAACATTGCTAATAAAAGGAACAATGTGGAAACTTTTATTTGGCTAATTTTATTTCGTATTATTTAGGAAATAATAAAAAATGTAACGTTCTTTATTTTATCAGGGAATCTATAGGTACATCGGCGGATAAATCAAACGTGAAACTAAAGAAAGTCTCCAACAAAATTTACTACAATGTTATTGTAACTTACCTCTCAGAAGCAGGCACTCGAGACGAAATATACACTCGAGAAAAACATACACAAACACATAATAAGGTACTGTAAACTACGAACAAATACACTGTCCACTGAAACTTTTCACGTTATACCTACTTCAGTTTAACTGTCGGTTTGGGGAATCTGTTATTTACCGGCGAACGTGTGGTGGGCGCGAAGAAAAGTGACGTGCGTCGTGTCCCGTTGACGCATCGCGACTGACTGAAATACCCCGCCCGCCCAAGCCCGAGCCGCCGCCCAAGAGAAAAATGTTTGCATAACCACTTTGAAACCCAACTGCCGACTTTTAATACACTTCATTAATATGCTAATGCGTTAGTTTTCATCGTGTTAACACTTGTCTGTGATAACGTGACGTCATGTAAGAAATTAGTTCTGTTGTTTGTGGAATGTCGAGAGATAACATTGTTGTGGTGTTGTTGTAAACATACATAATGTAATGTTTACATTTAGGATGTTGAACAATCACATCTTCTTTATTGCATTTATGAGTCACTTCACTTATACTGAGACTCTACATTTCCTTCGCTACTTTTACTTCAAGACGTGGGAAAAAAATCTTTTGAAATGTTTACCTATTCGCGGCCTGAATTTGTTTTAGTGATCAAGACAAACGATGAATCAAAATATAACATTAAATAGCCCGTCTATCCACCAATAAAATATTATGGCTAATGAAAAACTGTTTAATGACTCTACATAGAGTTGACAACCCGTATACGGCTTTGGCCAAACATGCTTTTCAGTCCAAAACAATATCAGTACCGATATACCTAATCTCGAGTAAGACCGAATTCTAAGCCACGGATAGCGCGGCTTATAACTTTGCTTATCAAATTTCTAACTTCAGTTTACCTATCTGAAGAGACTGGCAGAAGCCAGTCTAGTAAGATACAGAGTAATCAATTAGAGTGTATTGACGTTGGAACTTACGCTCTACGGCTTACTCAGTTCAACAAGTTTGACTTTTGAATCGTGGAATAAAATATAGCTTGCTTGGAAAGAAAAACCCGTTTTTATCTGTGTCACACTAATTGCAAATTTTTGTGGGAATTGAAATCATGAAATCAGCAACAATTCACCAAGACTTTTTATTTTTTCGAGGTAGAGCCTGGGCTCGCCCGGTACCTCTAGCTAGTGTATTGTTGCACGCACAAAATAATAATTAAGACCTCAGATAGGATTTATACCCTATTCGATGTTGGACGTGGGTGTTCATGAGCAATTTCAGGATTGCCAGCCGCTATACTTTTAATTACTATTTATTATTTTGTGCTTTCTCTATACCTTCAGCTAAGACAAAAACAGATAATAAAATAACTACAATTATTGACAAAAAAAGTATATTTTTTTAATATGGCAATTACCTACATATCACTCGGTGTCCAGTGTTGAAATTATTATTTAAGATATCATTTATATTCGTCATGTCTTTTCCAGGTGAAGATTAGGTTCCTTGTAACCGCTAATAGAATTATAATGCAATCGTGCATACATGCACTGCAATCCTACGTGTCGCGCATTAATTAGCCTTTAATTGATGTCAACTACGTGAACCGAGTTTTGAGCAGAAAATTAGTTTGTATCTACTACGTGTATATCGGTTCATGTTGTCCTTGGCTGACTCCATTAGATTTATAATAGTTTAAACAAAGAAAGTTAGTTAAGCTACAACACAACATAAAAAATATGTCGCTGAACATACTTAACTGAAAAGATAAAAACAAGTAGGTCCTGTATTTCGTAGGTAGATAAAATTAATTAAATTCGGCGAAGTAATAAAGAATTATTATGTTGTGACATATTTACAACATGAAAGTACCTTTATGAGGATAGACATATAAAATGAGGTGCTGCGGGCTCTATAATTTTTGTTAGTCCCCACACAAAACTTAGAGGAGGACTGGTAGGTAAGTCCTACACCTAAAATATTAAATTTCGACAAGATTTTCTTATGATTCTCCATGGTGATTTGAATGTAATGGCTAGGCACTTCTACCCGTCACACCACAGTTATTACATGGCTCTATTGTAGTTACTCACTGCATAGATAAATATCTACTAAACTAAACTAAAAAAATTATGAAGCCACTCCACTCGGTCCAAGATCATAAAAGTTTTCAATCCTTGGCATATCATTTTATGATCTTTCATAATAACTACATCTTCCAGAGTTTTATGGCGCAGATTCCATTTATTAAGAGTAGAGGAATGGGATTACTATCTCAAAGGTAGAGGATAAAAGAAATTTCTTTTGAAGATTCCCTAAGAAATACAAGTACCTACATCTTTACGCATCTGTGTCCTTTACTAGACTAAGTTTCGGCATGCATTAGTCGCAGTGCAATGTAAAATATATATTTATAGTCTTAGTATTAGTATATTATATGACAATCATAATCTTTTAGATTTGAATTTAAATTAATTTCAATTTGATTTCGACATTTCTATCGTTACGTGTATTTTCACACACACGTTTTCGTTTTCAATTTATTTGTTACCTTTTACCTTTACCTATACCTAGATATATATACATATACCTATTTTATATATAATATACCTACCTATAATAATATTGTCCACCAACCCGCAGTAGGCCAGCGTGGTGGACCAAGGCCTACATCCTTCTCATTGTGAAAGGAGACCCGACCCTGCAGTGGGTCATTAATGGGTTACAGACATATACCTGTATATGTGCCGAAACATATTTTTAAGCTTCAGTAAAATTTGTTACTTTATGTAAGTAATAGAAACATGTAGAAATATCCCTATTAATTAGTCACTTAGCACCCTGTAAAGAGAGTCCTTATTAACTTTAACGCAAACCCTACCTTCGGATTATTATTTTGTTAATTGCTTGCTGTAGATAATTAAGCTGTCATCTACGTAGATAAGTCCTACAAATGAGAATGCCATTTGGTTACTGCAGTGCTTATGACATTCTAATTGCTTGAGGCATTACTTTGTTTCGCAGACGCCAGATTAGATAGCAAAATCATTCTGATTAAGTGATTTCTCTGCGGTTTGGTATGAACTTCGATAATGAGCGACGGTACGTAGCTTAGATATATTGTAACACGGTCGAAGATTTTACCATTTTTTATTGTAGCTCGTCCAGAGGGATATATTTTATACGTGATAACGCCATAGCAGCTCTCCCGGGAAGGTATCTTATTGCCACCCTTTTAATCCGCCGTTGTCCTGCTGTTTGCGGGGGGTTTTTGCCGTAGATACTTTATTTGAGGCGAACATCTTAGTCCTCATGAGTAGCGCACCCACATACGAGTCGTATGTCGTATCATACGAGTCGTATGATACGACGTCAGATATTTCAGGTTGCACTTTTTCAAGTTTGAGTAGTCAAGTGTGATGTGGTGGATTAGGTGTTAGAGAGACAGATTTTCAGTGACTGCGGCCTGCACGCTCACTAGGAAATTAGTAGCGCAGCTAGTATTTAATACCTCCCTCCCTAGTTCTATTATTTTTTCAGGGGTTGACTGGTAGAGAATGCCACTAGGCATTAAGTCCGCCCATTGTTTAAAACAATAAAGCGTAAATAAATAAATACCTAAATAAATAAAAATTTATTATTGTTGAAAAAAAACTTACATTGATAAGCAAAATATGAAACGTTCATTGTCATTTTATTTTAGTTTTACATCTTATTTGTTTTTATAAGTGTTATTTAAAATTACAGAAAATCAAATTGTTTTTAAATGGTAAAATACCTACCTACAAAACGAGGTCTTGCTATTCGATAACCGGTACTACGCCGGCAATGTGATTAGGACTTGGCGCAATTGGATTGAAACTAGCACGTTTAGGAACGAAAGGTTGTACCTATAGGTAATTCTTAGTCTTGACGGAAGTATGCAAAGAAATCCGATAATTTTAGACATTGAATTACTTTTGATTTATTCACAATTTTTATTGATATTTTATTTATTTTGATTTATTCACCATCGTATGGGCATCAACTTTGCCTCTTTGTTATCTTGCTCTGCCGTCGTTTATTAATCCCAATCCTAGAATCTATTGATCTATGGATCTTTCGTCATATGGAAGTCTTAGAATAGGTAACTCAATTATTAAATTTTATTGTAACTTTTTTAAAAATCTTTCTGGATCATCCAAAAACCTAATTTATAAATCTGACGGCCTGTGTTTATTAAGTAGATTATTATAATTATAACGCTCTACATAAGTCAGCATTTATTAAACCTGTTCGTGTGGCATTGTCATATGACGCTACGTAAGTACAATAATTATAGCGACTTTTTCATTTCAGACTCGCTAGCGGGTATTCTTGGAAAGACTAGACAGTTTATATTTAGACGAGTGTGTGTTCGGAGCATGAAAGTTTGTTTTTGTGCGATTTCTGTTTATTACGTTATTTACGTTTGAGACTCAAACGGGCAGCTAGGCCATCTGTTGTAAGTTAAGGTCACTGCAACCCCAAATAAAGAGGGCCTGCCCTGGCAGCGACATACCTCCACGCATCGGAGGCACGTTTGCCCGATGGACAAACGTTCCTACCTTGAGGCTGGTTTTAGAATCACGCTGATCACTCGCTGACCGTCAGCGCTGATAGACAAAATATTATATGAAACTCTAGGAAGCGTTTTTGAATAAACGCGTCGCTATCAGCGCCGACAGTGGTCAGCGCTGACCGGAGTTTCATAAATTTTGTCTGAATGCGCCGACGGTCAGCGAGTGATCGGCGTGACTCGAAAACCCGCGTGAAACCACGTCACGCTACAATATGACGTATTATAGGTTTTCTTCGAAATAATTACTTCCTCACCAAAATATTTCAAAACTAGTACATACCACAATAATTATTAACCACTCAGAATGTTTTAGTATCAGTGCCATCTCTTGTGTGTATTGATAACTAGCTTATGACGAAGTAACGTGGATATAAAAGTGTCTACGTTGTTCGCGTCCCAGACAAAAGATGGCAGTGTTCCAAGTATAAAGTACTAACAAATGATAATAGATGTCGCTGTAAGATTACTATTCCAAGAGCATCGACAGCAGAGCTCATGGTGAGGCCAAGGGGGAACAAGCAAGGTGACATAGTACCTAATGGATTATTGTAAGAAATCAGCCAATACTATAGTCATAATAATTAGTAGTATATTAGTAGTAGTATAGCATGGTAGTAGCTTATACGTTGACTTGCACGGTTGCTTGCTTCTTTTAGTCGTTTCATCTCTAGGGATAGGTATATTATAAATCAAATAAGGTATAAATTATGTAGTTTTTAAAAACCTAGAAGAATTTAATAGGTACTTCATAATTTACATAATCAGAAAGCTAGATAATATTTCAACTAACGCAAATAAGGAGGGCCAGTTCGAATAGGACCTACTTAGTCATAAGTAGATCCAGATCATTTTGGTATATAATATACTTACCATACTTAAAAAAGTAGTAAATATTGGGAAAATCGATACAAAAGAAAATCCATTGAAATGTCATAATAATTATTTATTCACGTATATTATTTGAATACATCAAAAAAATTTTTGGTGTAACACGAAAATCGTTAATGCGAAATTCTGGCCGAATACTACCTATGTATAGTAGGCCAGTTCCTATTGATGCCCTTAATTATTGTACATTTTCAGGAATGTACTAATACCTACTACTTAGCTCGAATAATGTGGCTCTACAAATCGAAAATTGAATTTTACATTATTATTATTAAATACATTAAATTAATTAACTAATTATTATAAAATATTAAATCAGTCATTTACAAAGCATTTTATATTTTTACAATAAATCTACTTTCTATGCGACTAAAAACCTGATTTTACTGGAGATTTCAATTTGGATTATTGCTTATTGCACTTATGAATAAATTTATGGTAATAATAGCTAAAATTAGAGATAACTTATTATGTTTCATTATCTGCTCTTTGAAAAGGGAGGCATATTATTGTGATTCTCATCTACGCCTCGTTCCTAGTTTAAAATGATTGAATTCCACTTTTTATTGGCGCTCGGAAACCACAGATTATAATAAACTTTAATATTAATTGCACGGCTAAGTTTATAATCATCATAATTCTAACTCTTACGGCTACTTCTACTGAACTAATACTAGGGAAATGGCATATAAAATTGAAACTTCAAAAAGTTTAGTACTACGGTCGTAAAGGAAGCTTTATTTAAGTAGAGCAAAGTAAACCTACTTGCTTTTCGACATGAAGATACAGTCATGTAATACTTTTTAATATTTTGTTTCACAATCAAAATAAAATTATGCATGTCGGTATCGATTCATGTGAGATTGATGCTTGGTGTAGTTTCGCCTTCCCACTGTAGCATGTTGAGTATAACTGACATGCCGAATTTTAGTGATTGTAAAATAAAATCTCCTAAATTTGTATTCGAGAATTTCCAACACAGATCGACTTTTAAACATTATGCATAGATCTACTTCAATTTTATTTCACATTTAAAATCACGTTTTCATTTTGGGGCAGTAGAGGACTTTTTCAAACAACATTATAAGTTTCGTTTGACTACCAACAACAGTCCCTACAATGAAAACGCGATTCGCAGCAAACATTAAATAACTAACTACTAAAATACAATACTGACATTATTCATCTACAATCGAAATATACACCTCCTACATCAACCATAAGTATCTAGAAATCACAAACATATACGGTGTATAAAAAGAACCCTAGTACTTAATGCATTTTAAAATATTTACAAAAATTTACATCACGAACATATAAAAAACCAGAACACGCCGTTCACTCGCCACTCGTCTATCGAATTCTTACAAAATTATAAATAAGTAACATAACGTAACATAGTGCGAGACGAAATCATATTTACAAAATTGTCATTTATGACCGCTAAAATAATAAAAAACTATACAAAACATCCATTAAAGAAAAAATATTTTGACAAAATTATGGACAATTTCATTCTTCTGGGCAGTGAAAATTTTAGTACGCAGCTTTGAGAATTATAAATATTCGAAAAAATACTGAATGTGTATTTTCTGGATGATCCACACTAAAATAGTATTTGTGTTCAATAAAAAAAATTTAAACAAAAATATCATGGGCTGTACATTTCAGTCGCAAAATAAAAAACAATAAAGAAGGTAATTTTTGACATACATAAATACAACACATGCTATGAATAAAATATTCACAAAAAGAACAACCAATTTGAATAAAAGGATAGGATTAATTAATAGAATACTGCCTAATGTACATCGAATTGGTTAAAGTATCTACCCACACATTTAACTAACCACTTTAGTCATAGTTAAAATTTTGATAGTTTAGTTCTAGTATATCTATCTAGCTATGAATTCACTGGTTAATGTGGTTAAGTTAAGATGGGTCTGTATAAATAGATGTTGCATCTGTACATTTCACCAATATTTCTATTCCTTTCCTTATTATAAAATCGTCCAACAATAAAAATACGCTCGAATATTCGAGAGGGAAATGTGCATAAACTAAGCCCTAAAATAATAATTTGTGTTGTTTAAGAGACCATTTGCCGGTGTCCATTTTGCCCATTACCATTTTGCGAGGGGAAAAGTACTCCTTCATACGTTACACCATTGAGTTCTATAGACACGACCAGCTGTTGGTCGCCTGTGCTTGCGTCACCTGTAAAGAAAGATTTTTAAGTATAATAATCGTTTGCTATTAATTTATTATTATTATTTTTAATACAAATTATTGTTGTTACTGGACTTAAAATGATTGTTACGATTAATGACAGCGGCTTCATAGATCAGCCCGTCATAAGCCTCGCGCAACAATAGATACCGTGATGATATAAAATAGTCGTGATCTTATACTGCGCTTGAGGGAAGACTTCGCGGAGCCGCGCGTTAGCGTAGCGTACGATTTGTAGCGTAACTACCAGTTAGTATACACAGAGCTTAAACGTCATCGTCACCTACCGATTTTAATGACCATAAAGCTCTCGATGAATTATACCCCTATATTTCATAGTATAATCTTCCAAAAAAATATGTTTTTTTACTGACCTCTAGTCGTGATCTTGAACGCTGCTCCATTCACGCCATTAGAGTTGCCATTGAGTCGTTCTGCGTGTGGCGTGTGTGGCGTGTGTGGCGCTAGTGGCGTGATGGAGCGGGGCGCGTGCGGGGCGCGGGGC
>DWIY01000472.1:0-13106 GCA_018248615.1 Erynnis brizo brizo
GGTGGAGTGGCGTCGATTAGGGGAGGCCCATGTCCAGCAGTGGACTTCCAAGGGCTGAAAAGAAGAAGAAGAAGAAGAGTGCCCTTGAATCGTATCTCTTGTCGGGGATCTAGTTTATATCGAGATCACTAACAATAAATAACTCACCAATCTGACAATAATATATCTATCGGGTGACAGATTTCAACTGACGATACACATTTAATTACTGCAATTAAAGCTGGGAAAATGACATAAATTCAATTTCTACGATATTATGCCTATGTTAAAAATTATTTTTTTAAAGTGACAAGTTAATTGCCTAATTTATTGGTATAAACAAAATCAATAAAATTATATTCAAATCATTGTTGATTCTATAATGAATTAATGACAAAATTATGATAAATTTTGATTCAAAGGCATAAATGTAACTTATTTATTTAAGTATAAATAATCTGAATAAGGTAATTGATGGTTTATTAACCGATTGGCACTAATCGGTGGCAAATAGAAATCTGGTTCATTCAAACTTCCCGCGCTATCCAGCAGCACAGATAACAAACATTCCAGCAGCTAATCCCTCCCACAAGCCCAAGGTCGCGGAGAGTGAGGCACTTATTGCGACTTACAAGAGAAACGCATTTGAGCCGCCGGTAGCCGCGCGCGATAGCTCGGCGCTGGCTTATCTAGCGCCCACGATGCCGAGATAAGCAGGTGGACGTGTGGGAGTCTAAACACCTACGTACGAAGAGTAGGCATGGATTGGACAAAGCATAGAGCATACGTCTCTACCTTTTGGATCAGAAGCCTTTTTTAACTAACTTCAAAAAAGGAGGAGGTTCTTTGTAAATTTTTTTTATTGAAGCCTTCAGATTGTTATGACACGGATTATGGGCTTTAGATGCCCAAAATGTTTTTTATAGTAATAAATAGTTTGAAAATGAATTTAATAAGTTTTTTCTGAGCAGAGACCTATCGCTGCTTTCATAAGTCGCTGTGAAGCCGCTTCAGAGGATGTGTTTTGGATAGAGTTGTTACCATGCTTGCTTAAAACGACCATCTTAGACGTCATAGGTATTCATGTAGGATCAACCTCATTTGGGGCTTCCTATTTGAAGTTGAAATATGTGTTCATGGGTAGCAGACAACGCGTTGTCAAGTGGTGTTTTGCTTTAGATTGCTACTCATTTAATTTTGTTACAAAAAGAAATATTTTACACCATAAATTACTACTTAAAACATGGTTCATACGTGTTCTTATAGTTCATGTTTACACACACTCTTGTTCATGTATTCTCTAAGCCTACATCACTATCCCAATGGCTGACTATTTCGAGACAAACCGGCACAGTCGTACTGAGTATCGTTTACACTTAACACCTATCACAATAAAACTGTCATAATATATGCGTATGTAATTACGTGAGTATTCTATTATTTGTTTGTTTGTCTATCGAAAGACAACTATAATAATTACAGGAATTATCAAAGGGTATAAGTTTTTATCCGCAATTTTTATAGCAGTTGAGTAGCAAACGGGTATGGAGGCCACCTGATGTTATGTGGTCACTGATCAATACAAAATAAATCCTATCCGAAATATACATACATGTCGTAAGAAATAGAACCCACAATAGGTATGTAGGTACACATTTAAGAATCTTATCAGATCATCGGTGAATGTTTGACATAATTATTATTACTATTTAGCTTTCGGTAGTCACTTAAGGATTATTTAATCCAAATCACGTGCTATGGTTAATAATATTTTTAACATGAAATGAGAAATTACAGTGGGTAACGATGATAAATTTATTTACGCAACATAAAACCGGAGGAACCAACTTGTATATTGAATTACCAGTACAAGCACGAAATCATGTTTAAGCAAAAAAATTACAACTACTTACCTACTACCTACCTAAATAATTTTTATTTGAGGCGTTGACTAGGACTTCTTTTGCTCGGCTATTAAAAGCTCAAGTTTCCATATACGCTGTCATCGTACTAGCTATCTAGTCTAGCTAGCTAGGCTAGGTAAAAAGCGTGTTTATCTACGATCGTATGTAGTGCCTAGACAAGCGCGGGTACCAGGGGAACATGAGGCGGCAGGAGATCGAGTGTTGAAGAAAAACGCAGGCGACTACAAGTACTGCGCGATCTTAATGAGAGTGGACAAACTGGATGGCCAAGGGCCTCTGCGATAGAGTTGTGTGGATACGACTATTGATTTTGTATTTATCTTATTTCTAGTTGGATTCTTGGAACAGACACAGTTTTGTTGGAATTTTTTTTTTATAAAAAATGAATAGCAAACGGGCATGCAGGCCACCTGATATTAAGTGGTCACTGCAGCCCATAGACATCCACGCCCAATCCCAAGTGGAATAGAAATTCCATCTGAAATGATACTACGATATCAAGGTATTACAATATCACATAATGTCTTGAACTTTCCCTTGCGTCCGCTACGCCTTCGTATAACCGTAGGAGTTGATTACTGCAAGAGAAAAAAGAATACAATAAAATACACTGGCCTCCAAAAAAATCGACCCACCTACGTTTTTTCGTTAAGTTAAGTGTCAAAATATCCATCGATTAAGGTAAAAACCCATAGGACCTATGGGTTTTTACCTTAATCGATGGATATTTTTATGTTGATAATGAGAAAGTGCAGTTAAGTACTGAAATGTTAATTTATAACCAGAAGCAAAAACATACAAATATGTTAACGCGTACTTAAGATAACAACTTTGTAACTCAAAATTAGCGGTTGGGTCGATGTTTTTGGAGGCCAGTATACAATGCAAATTAGTCATAAAATATTTCCTTGTATAATGGACTGCAAACCATGTACCTACTATACCTACTCGTATATAGACAAACTCTGAAAGAGTATTCGAGATTAAAAAGTCTAGCATATTTTTAGACTGTCATCTTTTATTTTCTGATCTTATTTGAAGTTTTGGCACTAACCTTTAAATTCTTCATTGCATAGCAGGAGTAGCTCCAACCATTGCGCCCCACTGACCCTGGGCAAGGAAAGTGTGCCCCCATAGCAGTCTGGCAAACATTTCGGGCTGATGTGCTTATGGAGTAAATTCCTGTCATTTCCCATGAACACTATTCTGGATCGTAACTTATCCTTGAGAAAGGGCTTAAACAGTTGGAATACCATGTTGAATATGTATGGCTGATTTACTATGTAGAGACCTTTCACTCTTAGTGGAATGCTTTCCTGGAAGAAAATATTATATACATGATTATATGAAAATGTTAGGTTTAAGTAATGATATTTCATTTTATATTTTATTTCACGCTTGTTAATTATTTGCATTTTTTTATAATATTTAAATTAAAAATATGAAAAAAATATGTACGATTTTATTTGATTTTAGAATACGTGAAGTGCCATCTTTTATAAAACGTATGAATCAATTTCAAATATGCACATTTTTTCACATCATTCTCAAATCCTAATAAATAATAATGTCAAACCAATTACGGCGCGCTTAAAAACTATTCTTAATGCATAATTAATAAATTATTAATTCTAATAATCATAATCAAAGTTTGGCTGTTACTATAATAGAAAGTTAGAATATTTATTCATTGAAAATTACCTGTAACCAGTCTATGATCCTCTTAGCGAAGGTGGGTGTAAACTGCCACACCTGTTGCATAGAGAGCCCGTCCATGTCCAATATAACTACAGCACCGCATATCTGTGTTTCTGGTTCTAGCATGGCTGCCTCCAAAAACAACACGCAGCCTTTGAATACCTCGTCCAAGGAACATTTGTTGTGTTTCCAATGTTCTGAAATAAATATTTTTATTAGCTTTCTTGTTTGTTCATTTAAGTATAGTACCTACCTATTTACAGGTATGTATGTTCTGTTAGGTAAAAGGAGCACAGGCCGCTCTCTGACCTGAAGGAGACTTCCCTTAGGTATTAAACTTAGAAAAATCCTAAAGAAGGAGAAAGAGTTCTAGCATTCTGCTTAAATCGTTCCAATAATTTGAATAATAATTTTGAGCTAAAAAACAAAAAAATAATTTCAGTGTAGATGGAACACACTACATGTGTGTTCAATTATTAAGTAATTGATAACACTGTTACGATCGCACTTTTTTGTTTTTGTGATAGATTGTAATAAAAGTGCCTAAGTTGCGTAACTAGCTGTTGCTTTTTATTCAAGCGCATCCTTTCAGACTTTTATTTTTGTTGTATTTTTTTATGTTTTTTTGCTATACTTAATATAGTTAATTATATCTTTCTGTTTTTCTTTTGGCAGAGAAGGAAAAAGTTATGTACTATAATCTGGGAAGAATTCTAAATCCCTTCAGCCCTTTTTTTTGTTTAAGAGTAACAATCATCCATCCATATTAAATAAACCTTAAACCTTTATAAATATCGTATCAGTTGCCATTTATAAAATTAATAGATACCTACGAGTATAACAGTAAATGAGAGGTTTAACCTATGGAAAGAAAAATGAACAAACAGAAAAGGCAGATTAAGCGTTATTTCAAGGTGAAGTGTCAATGACTTATCCGAAAGCGGTTGTAAAAAGTTATATGGAAGCTACTTTGCTTATTTAAGTCTGATAATGATTGTTAAAATATAAAATAACAAGATTGTGTCTATTGAGTATAACATAGCTATAACTGCTTAATTTTAGTTAAAGCATCTTACTAAACGTTATTGGTAATGGACGAAGTCGCGCGCAAAAGCTAGTGTAAAATAATTTAAATAATCAAGACAATATAATTGCTTGTGAAATTTGAATGTTGAAGAACATAAGATAACCTTAAGCTGCTAAAGAAATAAGACGTTTGTTCCCATTGTTTCTTTTCCAAATGAAAGCAATTGATTCCAAATGATAGACTGCATTTAATTGAGCGTATACCTAATTTCTGAACTCAAATTTGAGAAGACGTATAAGAGAATGAATGCTGAGATTATGATTAAGGATAAATACCACCATGAAAGTAGTGGGAGCTAATCTGAAAAACACACGTGAATTGAATAATTACTTATTAATGTGCTTAAACTGGAGATTGCCAAGTAGTCGAAACTCGAGTATAATATTTCAGAAATTTGAATTTGACACGTAGCGTAATATACAAACACGTCATTTTTGTTACGCATTTGTTCAGTCCATGCATTTGTGCATGTCAAAGTACTCAAACTTATGACAGTGCTTTTTTTTCACTTTTTTTAATGAATTTCATGTATTTCTAATGCATTTTATTTTAAAATATTAGAATTTGTGCATTCTTCAGCTCCGTTCACCCAGTGAGCTGTAAATTGTACCCAAAAATTTCGCTTTACATTTTAATATTATATACTGGGTGAAAAGACACTGTACAAGATATATAATTAATACATACTCCCTAATTCAAGAATGAGTACACGTCTTCCCATCTGGTCGCGGTTTGGCAACACTGTAAGTATATTCTGGTTGAACACATTCGTTTCTCTGCTGGGAAGCAGGCCATCGTACAACTCGTGATGTTTCAACTTAAAGCTGTAGTATCTTTTGATCTGCAAATTTCAATCAAATGAATAATGTCAATAATTATAGTGAGCTTAGCAAAATTTTGCTTTAATTTTTTTTACACTTTTATAACTTCTATTCCTGCCTCTTATTCACATACATTAACATAGAAACGCTTAAAATTTACGCTTGTATAAGTTTGTTTTTATCTTTCACTATTCGTCAAAATATCATCGGGTGGACATACCACTCATATTATTATTATTCATAGGAAGCAACGCACAACAAATAGGATCCCTATTTTATTTGAGGTTCAATTGTTTATTTATATTGGCTGTTAATTGGTTGTAGTGAACACTTATCAGCTGATCTCTTTCCATTCATAAAAATTTTGCTGTCATCATACAAAAATTTCATAATTACTTACTAAGTCATATGTGCTGTTAGGATAGTACTTGCAGGGTCGAAGGAATCTGATGAGCCAAGCGTCACTGTGCAATGGGACTCGCAATTTCGTGTCCTCTGAAAATGTGAAAATGAAAAAAATAAAACATCTGAGCAAATTTAGGTGTAACCCACAATGATTTAATTCAAAATATTTAGATCACAATATTTATCCTTTTACGTGTACACTGAGCGTGTACATAATATAATTATATTGTCTGAAAGTATAAAATGAAACTTATTATCAAAAATTTAACTCAAAATGAAATACATAAAAAACATAATTATTTTAAATTTTACAAATCCTAGAACGATACTCTACCTATTATACATATTAATATATTTAATGGCTATTTACCTTTACCTAATACCTTTAACGTTTTGTAAGGTACCGTGTGTTATAGGAAATTATTACTCATGCAAAAATAACATAATACTATATTGAAACACAAAAGTAATTTCAAAGTTATGTACGTAAGCATACCTTATTTACATATGTACTTACAATCATAATTAATATTAAATTAATGACAAAATAACACAAAATTCACTTTGGGGTCAAAGATCCATGCGCTTTTTTTCCACAAACATGAAAACAATAAAATTGATTTTATGTTTATCCAAAAAGTATAGTGTCTAAGTTTTCTTTAAGAGGCTCACCATTAAGGGGTGGCGATAATATCTTATCTATCTTTCTCATGTCCTTCATGACATGTGGTACCCCACCTAATATTTGGAGCGATCTTAGTTACTACCTACGTACATTGCTACTGGATTGCATGGACCACATATCAGTAGATGACCGGTAAGAAAGTGGGTAGGTACTCAATAATTTAAAAAAATACCTTTTAAAATGCTTCTTAGCTCATCGACACTGGATTTGACCACATCGGGCGTTTCCCTGAGTTCTCGCCTGGCGATGTCCAACACAGAATCTGATGGCTCTCCGATCTCAATTTGCAGCATAAAGTCGCCAAGTTGCACAGCCGGCAACTTGTCTATATCGGAGAGCAACTGAGCTGATACTGAAATGAAAAATAAAATAAAACTTAAAATATTTATTAAATTTATTTATTAAGAGCTTTCAACACAGGTTACACAAATACAATACAGATACAAATAAAAGGTCTTAAAATTAATGAGTATATCGATAATTATAGGGTGCGATACGTGGTATATAGATTGTGGGTGTTTTGTCGATGAAATTTGGTTTATTTTATGCCCTTAAAATATCGCTAGTTCGCAGCCAAACATCCTGTATAGTTAAAAAGTTTAAATCCCGTTCTTGGTTTGGGATAGGTGGAAAAATAGGAGGCGTTAGATACAAATCAACGTACCTACATAATCAAAGAGTTAGCCATTGTTGGTTCTATTTACATCCACCCAAATTTAAATTCAGCTATTGCTAGACAGATGATTGGAAAATTAGAATATGCGTGCTCTCTTTTATATGCTTCCAATTTATTTAGTTACTATTTGGTTTAGAGTTAATCTGTATTTAAAAAGTCCAAATGAAATAATGTTCTCTCTGGTTATTTCCTAAATTATTAGCTAAATTTGGGAACTGCGGATGTGGTCTGTCAACTCTTTGAGTAGGTACTACACAGTACACGAATAATACACAGTAATGATTGCAATTCTTTACAATACCTATTCGTACATAATTTAGGAAAAAAACAATCGTGATGGTAAAATTACAGGAAGGTCGTTAGCATAAAAAGTTTATTTTATTCTTCCAAGTAATACAGTATCTGTGATAGTATGCTGCATGAATTAAAAAATAATTCGAGAGGCTCATGTATTCCGTCATTATTAGTAAAAATAATTTAATGCGTAGGTATAATAGGAAAATATTAGCATTAGTGAAATAAGTTTGAAGTGACAGGCGAAAAGACTCCTACCGAAGAACAATGATCATGATGTCATTGTACCACCATTGTACACACCAACATTATTATTAGATGTATTTCTTCTGACTCCTTAGGAGTCAAATGTCACACTAATGACTTCGGTTCGTACGTCATTAGCAATTATTCACAAGCACAATTTAATGTAGGAACTCATCATATTCATGAGGTTAAAGTAAAAAATGGATGACTGTGAAACAAAGAGTTCCATGGTGTCAATAGATGCATAAATCATTTTTTACACGTTAACGACACTTAATATACATAATAACAAAATATTTTATTTTATTTTAAGTACCTACTTACTATTATGGTTTGCGTTTTTCCATTGGCATAATTTAGATAATATGGGTTTTTATTGTTTAGTGCTTCGTGAGTTCACACACTTTGAAATTCTATACAGAATGAATTTTTCAAGTGTGCATGGATGGGAAATCCGAAATTACGTATGAGGTCTAGACTATGAGGAATAGCGAAAAATACTGAAGGTAGTCCGACGCTTGATTTCGATGAAAACTACAAGTGCATCATTGGATGTATGAAAAATCAATGAGCCTCAGTAAAAGTCAGGTATCGAACTCACTGATTTTGAAAAAAAAATCACACTCTGTATTATTATACCATTCGATAGTGTCACTGATAAGGGATTATTCGGCAAACTTAAGGATTAAGCTCATTCTTAACAAAATACGTTTTCTTCCATACAAATCTTAACTGGTTAAAATTATTTATAGCATTCAAAATTATGGTCATTGTTCCAAATTTATAGGTGCATTCGACGTTTCAAGCAGTTATTAACAGTATCTCACTGCAAAATTTCATCCAAATCCATACAAGTTCTATTTTCTTTTTTTTATGCTGAATGTGAATTATTGTGATACTGAACGCAACAAAATTTTTAAGACGTCAAATCCAGCTATTAATCGTGAATAATTGCCATAATTTTGAACGCTAAGCAATAAATCAAGATTTTTTGAAAAAAAAACATATTTCGTTAAAATTGAGCTCTATCATCTAAAATGTTATGCAATACAACGCTTTAAATACGATAAGTATGCATTGCTGCATAATTATTAAGACTGAGATGGTCGCCTCAATTGCAGTTTCTATCCATGACTCATTACAGCAACTTGAAAGGGCGCCTGTAAAGTGCAAGTATCTGTGAGCTTTCAGGTCACATGGCCTTCATCAATCGTTACCTAAGCGATACGACTGCCTATTGCATGCTACTTGTAATATGTAATGTTACTTTAAATTTTTTTTGTGTTGTGTATACAATAAAGAATATTGCATTATGTATATTTCTCATATCAGACTATTCCAGAGTCTCTCTCTACTAGTTAGTAGTCACGTAGTAGCAGTTAAACTATTTGTATGTGGCTTTATTTATTATTGTTGTAATGTGTATTAATAAATAAAAAATATGGAAATAGCAAAATCTCATCATAAATATTAATTTAATGGTAGCTACTGAAATTATCCATTTCATTTACATTTAACGCGATAACTGGAGCGTACGAGTATAGTAAAGCCCTTTTAGATTTTGCCGCATCCAATTTTATTCTTCAGTTATTTGCAAGAGATATTAATTAGTCAGCTTCGCCTAATTAATAACTACGCCACTTTTAATGAGTCATCACACACAGTTTTATTATATCTACCCAGACCAATTAATATCTTATTATTTCAAGTTTCCTAGCAAAGTTTCTTAATTGTCTCGCGATTAAGGGGATTAATCTCGGGATAAGAAGTATACCTTCTGTAGTTTACTACACTTGTATAGTTATTTTCTTCAAATATGACTGTGATTATGTAAATGTGATCTTCATTTTTGTTTTTATCAACGAGTAACAAAATTTATGTGGCGGTGTTTTTTCTCCTTTAAATAAAAAATATTATTTTTACTTAACAGTTGTATTATTTGACTTCATTCAAGAATGCGGTCAGGTACCTATGTTCGATAGTGTTTGTTATTTATGAGAATTTAAAATAAAATATTTAATTAAAAATCCTTGAAAATGCAGTCTTAAGAAAGTAAAAGTAGTCTTATTTTATTCAACCATTTTAAGTTAACTTTGTATCAAAAGCTATCGCCCATTTTGATAGTACAAAACATAAGTACCTATTAAGAATAAAAAATAAACAAACATTGTAAATGAAATAAATAGTAGGTATTAAGTACTACTACTCACTGAAACTGGTAGACATAGTTGTTAGAACAAGACGAATAACTTGATATCGGCCAGTAATACGCCTGAATGAATTTTGCGGTTTGTATGCTACTTTGACTCGTAACCTACTATTATGACCGACAAAATTACAGGTGTATCGATTATTATATTTAGCCCTGTAACTATTATACGCTGAGTGAACTTTATAAAGAAACACTTTAACGCATTGCAAAACCATTTCTAATGTTGCGCTTTCTTGCAAGTCAAAAGAATACTGAATCAGGATAAACCAATTAACAAAATGACTGTACACTACAGCGTGTGTCATCATCATATTGCACCAGTACCAAACATTTTCCCTGATACCGGCTGTATCCACTCATCACTTGCGTCATAAATTAAGGTATATTTGAGTTTAATATTTGCAAACCATTATTTTATAAGATAACAATCTTAAGTTAAATATCTGCTACACAAAAAATATGCCTACGTTAAGAACGTGTCAAGCATTATTTTTTCAAGCGTATTTTGTAAAATAAAAGCCAATATATTTATTTTTTCGTACCTAATAAATTAAGTAGGTATAGATAATAATTATATTTTTTTTATATATGTATAACATGTCTTATACTTAATCTTTATCCATTATATTCGCATCGGTATAGGTAGGTACCTATTTGGTTGCGTAGGCCATCCATTCAGGTAGGCGCGATTCTTCAGTTACGTTCTCAATAGATAGTATTCAAGATTTATTATTAATAATAACAATTGTATATAATTATTGTTTATTAAATCCATATCACGATGAATTTTATAGAGGCAGTTCTGTGTCGGCGGAATAAACTCTTCAAAATAAATAAAAACCGTCTCCCACCAGGTAAAAAGACATGCCGTATTTAAATATTTGAAAAAAAAAATGCAACGTTTCCATAGTTGAAAGATATTATGATGTGAGCACTTACATTTACTCATTTTCGTTGAAGAACTTGTGACAACACAAACTAGTTCGCGAAAAAACAAAGATAAAAAAACGCTTAGCGCGATATTGTTTACGTCGAGAGCGCGCGCAGACTGCGCTCGAATAAGCATTAAGCCGGCTTATAATATCAGCACGCAAACAGGTGGCCGGCGCGCCAATCCACGGAACACGTCCCAAATGCTTCACATGTTGTACACTTATGGACAGGGGTGGATTATATAGGCTATTGAGCTGAAACCCTGGGCCCTCTGATTGTAAAAGGGCCCCCTTGCCTGCCTTTGAAAGTAAAGGTACTAACATAAATAACAACCTAAAAAATGACGAAAAAAGAAACCATTGGGTCACATTGGGTGGCAATCACGCTCGCACGCACGCTAGAACGCTCTATCCTCGTAAGTCTTTTCAAAGACTTACGAGTCTTTTCCTTTGTATTTTCTCGCGACGTTTTTTTAAAACGTCCCCAAAAAGTGTGGGCTCCAAACCTCCGAATTCAATTTTTATTAATGTATGGTAATTTTTAGTCATTGTTTGGGGAGGCCAAATAAACAAGTTGTTTTAAGCCTGCTTATGAAGGTTGCAGGACCCAGAGGAATTCCAACAGAAATAAAATGGTAACTGATATACAAATTTAACTACTTCCTGGTTAAAATACTATATAATTATCTACTTAATTCGAACACATTTTGATTAAAATTATTTGATAAGGCGAATTACCTAACTGTTGAGTTGTAGGACGTTGTAGTTAACTAATCTTTTGTTCTTGTTCTATTTGTTTTAGCAGATTTGTGGTTTTAGTATAGAAATCGATTTTTCATAGTGGGTGTACCTATTGCTGCCGAGAAATCTATTTTTCATGGTGTTAAAAACTTATGACGTATGTATACCAACTTTTTAACCGTAAACAATGGAAAAAGTTAGCATCGTGTTTAAAAAAAAAACTGAAAATCAGTCATTGTGCATCACAATTGCAAAAACAATGGGTTCGCCTAATTATGTTTATTGTCTGGGAAGTCAAATTATCTGTTTTCCTCAGTTTTCCTGCTTTGTTGTCCGTAAAGTACACGTAGGTTGCCTGGGTCGGTTACAATTCTATTTTGCATGTCATTATGTTTCAGCAATAATTTTTGAGTGATCAGTTTGGTAGGAAACTACTTGGTACTGTGGTGTGTGTAGGGTGATATTGAAAGTAGTAACTAGCTGCCGAATTTAGTAAACTATATTATATATGATCAACAATTCCGATATTGTTAATATTTGTAAAAATGTTCAAAAGTTTCATTTGATTGAATATTTATAAATTTTTATTTATTTCTTCATTAAAGTTGTTTTGTTCCAAATAAGTGAATAGTTCTGTGGTCGTTTTAAACAAAGTCATCACAAGGGACCGCCAGCATTTAAACATGGGAGCAGAAAATTCTCAGAAATAAAATTTAAGAAGTAGTACCTACTGTGGTGTGTGTAGGGTGATATTGAAAGCAGTAACTAGCTGTCGAATTTAGTAAACTGACAAAGACTGAAAAAAAGAAGAGAATATAAGGTCCTATTTTACTTAAATTCACGCTTCGTTCTTCGGCATGAATCAAAGCTAACGGTCCCGGCTGTCATCGATAAATCTCTATTTATCGATGACAGCCGGGACCGTTAGCTTTGATTAAGGCCTCTGCCTTAGCGGCAGTTTGAAAACAGTTTGTATAAAGATTCACTCTCTTCAAGGAAATGAAGAATTTTCAAATGGCAATTGATATAGTAATATAGATAATAGGTACTTAATCTGGCTCAGTGCCCACATGAGTTTACTTGCATCACTCTGTAAATTATTTACGTCTGCAATTCGTGCACTTCAATTACAAATTCTAGAAATAATTTGCCTCATTATTGAAGATTCCATTATCGTATATCATATTGATAATTTGTACTGATAGAACTAATTGGCGGCCAAAAGTTTTTAAAAGCTTTTATTGTATGTACTTAATGGAATTTGTTCGTGTTCAACCGATTGAGCTGAAATTTTGTATATACGTTTAGTTTGGATGACAATGACGTCTTTCTAAATCCAATATGGCGGACCATCCAAGATGGCGGAATAGTTATTTTTAATGCACTTCTACAATATGGGTATCAA
>DWIY01000473.1:0-13090 GCA_018248615.1 Erynnis brizo brizo
GTCAAATAGATATGAGAGTTACGTCAAATTTAGTTCTCTGTCCACGCATAGGGGCGCTTCAAATAGGAAGTGTACAGAGCTGTCATTTCAAAGGGTATCGGCTGTCCAGTCTATAATACATGTCAGTGGATAATGGTGTCAAAATAACCGTCAACGTCAAAGTCAAGCTGTCAATCAAATGTCAACACGTCAACAGTCAAGAAACTCAAGAAGAGAAACAAACAAGTTCACTCAACGGAAGAGAAGGTGAAGGTCTTTTTATTACAAGAAGAAGCGTAATTGAATTGCGTTTCGCGCAAATCTATCCAATTAATAATGTAATCTACTAAGTTTCTTTGTTCATTTTTAATTTTTTAAGTTTTCTCGGTTAATACAGAAATGTCGTTAGTTTTATGGAGAACATACACCAAGTCTAAGAATAAACAAATATTGTGTAGAAACACTAACAAATGGCTGTCTTGTTCCGTGTACACGTTTCTGAGTAGAGGATATAGCGATGACCATTTTGGTAATAATGCTGATTACAGCAGCAGCACTATACTTGTTGAAAATGGATATAATGTTCAAGAGCTTCCAGTTATTGTAAGAAAACTTAGAGATTTCGGTAGTTTAAGGGATGAAACGAACACAGCGTCATCGAAGAGTTCTAGTGACTCACTCAGTTACCATTTGATACAGGCAGAGTTCAAACAGTGCACAGATTTGCGCGACGTCTTTACATTGATTACAAAATGTACAAAGATAACTCCAAACATTGCTTTGGGAGCCATAGAACGCATATATGACTTAGAGAAGAATCCCAGTTCTTTTCTTGTCGACCCGAATAGCGTCCATATAAATTTTGCCAAGGGTGCCATTTTAGATAAGTTGTTGAAAGTAGTCATGAAGACTGAGGACACCCAAACAATATTAAATGTGATGAAAACTGAATCAACAGTTATGGAGCCCTACAAACATAGATTCTGTGATGAACTACTTATAAGAGTAACAGATAACAAGCTATCTGTAGAGCAACTGTGTGAATTTGCCTTATTTTTAATAAAAAACAACATTGATACCAAATATTGCCAAACAATTGATAAATTATGGGTGGGGTTTGTAGAAAAGGAGGCAGATATCAATGAAAACAACATTGTACAAGTGTTCACAATTTTACCCGGTTTAAAGGCTAGCAAAAGAATGATACTGGCTTTACAAGAACAAAAGCTATCAGAGTTGTGGCCTAAAATTGGTGTGACAGCCATGCAAGATATACTTGCAGTATTTATTCATGAGAAATATTTTTCACTTCAGTCATTTGGAGTCCTTGGGAGGTGGTTTAATACCAATATACATACATTAGATGAAGATTCCCTTCTTGACATTATTACTAAACTGACCAGACTGCAATACTCTGATGACCAAGTTGAGACAGCTGTAGAGAAGTATATGAAACTAAAAGGCTTAAGAATAGAATCCCATGTGTTGATTGTAGGCATTCTTAATTACTGCTTGCAATTTCAAATTCAAAATGAAAAAATTTTGGAAGTATGCTGTAAATATTTTATAATGCACGGGGCTAATATATCTCCAAGTTTTTTGAAATCATTTATATATCCTGTGGGATATTTAGATTTCAGTCCAATTAGTGCTGGTACATTTTGGAACCTTGCTGAAGATGTAGTAATTAGAAAATTTGACAAGGTAAACGCTGATGACATGTGCTCCATTATTTTATCATTTCTATACAAAGAACAGTATCCACTAGCATTAGCTAAAAGAGTTTACACAGCTGAATATTTATCGAAAATTGGTAATGATAAAGTGTTGCAGAAGCTCCAACTAATAGACACTGCTATGACCTTAGAATCTAAAGAATATGCTGGCCCACTGCTGCCTAAAGACCAGTGTTGCAAACAAATAACACATGACAGGCGTATTAGAAATATTGTGGATAAAATTTGGGGAAATATTATTGCTGTTGTTGGAGGAGAAGATAAATTATCTGCCAGTGTTCTAGTTCCAAACTACTGTTCAGATGAGACATACCTAATAGATGTTCTTTTACATGAGGCTGGCTCAACTAGCAAAACTTATAATTGGATGTCACAGGCTGCTAGAAGTGAAAACATGGCAATTTTGATTCATTTGCCTGACCATTACTGTTCTAAATCTGATAGACTTGTTGGTCCACAGATAATGAAAAAAAGGCAACTTAAAATACTTGGCATGAGAGTGGCAAGTCTCAAGTACTCAATGCTTAGCCAATTCTATACATCACATAATAATGATGCCTTAAAGAAATATATTGAGGACAGTATAAAAAATGCTGAACCATGTGATTAAGTAAGGTATATAAAAGCTAACAATTAAAAAGTTAAAAAAGATATAAATGTACTTTGCTAAAATTACTGTGATTTAATGCTAGTGATGATGAGTCCTAAAACCATATTACCAAATGGCTAGAAATTCACATTTTATGTAAGTTTAATGAGAAATAAATAAAATAAGTAGAAAATGAATGTAATACCTAAATTTTTATAGAAATTTTGAAGAAACCAGTGAGAGGGTTCAAATTATTTGTACCTACACTTATTATTTATTTACGATGATATTATGTCTATTATTATAATATTCAATATTACCTTTATATGTTATCCATAAATGAAAAATAATAGTTTAGATATCTAAGTTTTCACAGCTTTCTTTGTAATAATCTAGGAAGTCAATGATGCATATTATATATTATATGTATCTATTTAATGTAAGTTTTAAAATTGTTATTGATACCAAAAGCTGATTTGTATAACAAGTCTTTTTAGAAAAATGTATTTAAGTGAAATTAATGTTAATAAATTTACCTGGGCACTGTTAATTTCATAATACATTTGGATAAAAATTTGATATTTTTTCTTTTATTTTAATCCTGCAAACATGTTTTAATTTGTGAAATAATCTCCCTTACTTACTATAAGGAAACAAAACGTTATTAATTAAAATACCCAATTAACAGAATTAAATTTTATGGTATTTTTGGAGTCTGCAACTATACTGTTTTTGTATAAACCTCTAAGCGAAAAAGTCAGCAAATAAACAGTACCTATTCAGTTGTAGACAAAAGCACAGAGTAAAATTTATTTCTTCTTACATCTTAATTTCAAGTCAGTCCGACTGACGACGATTGACTCAGTCGTTATTTTTGTATGATATGATATATTATGATATTTTAATTTCATTCTTTTTAAAATACCACTTTCGCTCCGTCATCAGACTCTTTGACCCTTCGAAGGTCAATATAAGTTATATATTATTATATGAGTTGATATAATAAATCTAGCTGGCTGGCTGGCTGCAAGTTGCAACCCTTTCATGGTCCACTATTGGGCACGGGTCTCTCCCTACAAAAGGGGAAGGCAAAGAGAATACAATCACTACGTTTTATCTAAGTACTCCACCACGCTGCTCCAATGCGGATTAGCGTCATTAGCGGAGAAATCTAATAACCTATAGATATATTTAATTAATCTAACTAAGTATTTAAATTTACATATTTAAGTTTATTTTTAGTCTACCAAATATCTTTATACAAGAAGTCAGATAATTCTTTCTCATTGTCTTCACGAGATGAAGAACAAACAACAAAATCAATTTTCGGGCGTTTTTAAGGCACGTTCCACCCCTTCGACTACCTATCTCAACACAAAAAGACACGTCGTTATTATGCCGCTCCGTTTTACGTGAAAGTAGAACAAACAAACAAAATCACAATTCTGCGGCCAAAAGCCTATGATATATATATACACTATCAAGCCTATCAAACAAAAATATAAACTTAATACTAGGATAGGTTCTTTAGGAATAAAACATATGGGTTGTGTTATATCATTAATTTATTTCATTTTACTCGTAACATCTTTTCCTTAAAATTACTCACGGGCTAATTCACTAGAATTTATTATTTGAATTATCTCATAAACAGCTTTTACAATTCAAAATATTTGTTTTAAGAGTCGAATCATCTTTACAATAGATAGTTCATAGATAATGTTTTAATAGGTAAGTCTATGGATATTTTCGAGAACATATTAATTGTTCTAAAGAGGTGGCTGGTTTGCTTTGATTGTGGCTTCATTGTGGCATAGGTTTTACACAATTGAGACGTCAATTATATCTTGTCCAAGCTCTATCATATAAAATGGTTGAAATTTGACTACTATTCCGCTACCATATTTGCCAATACAGTCAAAATTTCATTGCAGCATCATTAGGTACATAATCATGGACAACCATTTTCGACATTAAAAACCTGTTAGTTCAATTATTAGCGTTATGAAGTTTATTTTTATAAGCTGAAGGCAGACTGTGAAGTCAACAATTCCAACTTGTATGTACCTTTAAATAATAATACTAAATACTGCCTCACGTATTTATTTAGAAGAGATATCATAGAGGTTAACCCGAAGTAAATTTTGTTTTCGGGTAAAGTAGGTTTAATTATATTTACTAGAGTTTCATAAGGAATTAAAGGGTGCAATCTACACATCAGTGAAATCACAGATATCAATATGGCTTAACGAAGATTTTGTCGGCGTTGCCTTCTTTGTTCGTCAGTAGGCAGAAAATAATGCTCTATAATATAGCCAAATCGTGTATCACAGCAACTCTAGCCTGAATATCAAATTGTTAAGAAAGTGTTAACGCTGGCTCACAGCCTAAAATCTAAAATAGGTAATAATATTACATCAATAAAATACTTCACACTCGACAGAGCTTTGTAGTTAAGTAGATACAATACGAAACCTATTCTTACCTTTTTTCAAGACTTCCGAGTAAAGCTAAAATGTACGATTGAAATTACGAACACGACTTTAAAACTAGCCTATTTGAAGGAGTATAGGTTCTATGTGCACGTTTATGAATTACATATTACAATAAGGTAATTACTATGTAATTTAATGTGACATTTCTACCACACAATGTGATTTTGTATATTACATTATAATTAATGAAAAGGTTAAGGGGGTAACGCACTGATGCGACGTAGGCGGGTACCTACTTGATTCATTGAGTTTCTTTCATTTTATCTTGCAAAGTTGGCTTACTGAATCGAGTTGATTCATTTTATAATGTTGGACGATTCAATGAATATTTGGCACATATTTAGACACTTCAGCAAGGATTTCTCTATGCTAACGTATAACAACAGTGACCACCGACTTAGGTATATGGAAACAATAACTAGGTAGGTATATCTATAGGATGGTGAAATATAGGTAAGTGCCGATTCTACAAAGCAAATGGTAGGTAGGTATATAAAAATCTATTGCCTAAAATAATTATTTTGTACTAGAATTAACATCAATCGAGTATTCCAGACGCTTCATTCTCACACATACAAGAGTCTTGTTTCAGTTCGTAATGCAAAATAAATACTTCAAGTAAATAAACAATATATTTACGACTACAAATTATAGAGCTATGTAATCTTAAATAATAATTTAATGGCATGGGAATGTTATAAAATTGCGCTGGTTGAATCACAAATAGACCATCTGACAAAATTTGTTCTGGTATATGTAGGTATATATAGAAATTCATCATTCATTCAATCAACATCACCTAGTAATAGCTATAAACAAATTTTCATATCGATTATCACTTCTGAGTAATTTGATGTTAAAATGAAGATAATAATAATAAATGTTTACACTATTTGCGTCTGTATCTGTATTTTACATCACTAAGTGATAATAACACATCCATGAACTTAAAAATAAGTATAACTTTTATTTATAATACATAATTAGTAGATATACATAGTAGATAATTTAAATTTATTTATACTTAATTTAATTAAGTGAAATCTGTTTATATTTCATTCTCGATCAGTACCCTCTCATTATGTAAATCACACTGAGTATCACACTATAACAGCTCTACCGAGGAATCTATAACGAAATCATTTCTGTTATTATTTATTTGTCAAATTAGTGTACAACAGGAATAATAAATGCATTCCATGAATAAATAGATTGGCAGCAATAAAACTGTACCTATTATGCCTTAAAAATTTACTAGAGGGTTTCGTAAACACCTTGCGTTGATTCGGTAAAATTAAATTAACGACTGATAGATTTTTCTAAAAAATAATTCTTACGTAATCCGACACTTATTATGTTTTATAGGAGCACATACCTACACATTTGCACCTCGTAGCTGTAGTAGGCAAAAATGTCGCAATAAATAAGACAGATTCCTTCTATTTATCATCTATGATTTCTAAGTAATATACTTTATGTGATATCATGCACTAGATTCTTACAATTATTTTGTAACCTGATCTAATCGCCTAGAAATATGAAATTTTTGAATCACGAAACTTTAAGAATTAGTAGATACCTAATCGCTTAAGGACTAGGATATTTTATAAATCGTTTTATTATATTATTTGGCAGTCACCTTAATGCTCGCAGTAAGCGAGTGTCACTTAATATGGTGTCATGGAAAGAAAAATTGACAGTGTTATGTAGGTACCTATATAGGAACGAAACAAGTGGGTACCTACCATTCTTATTTTAAAATTCAAGTTGAATAAGTAGATAGGGGTCCTCATGTAATTGCTCATCAACGACCTGTAAGAATTTTTAACAATTTTACAATCGACCTCCATAAAGGTAATTTAGCAACCTTTAGGTATGTATATTAAATATCGATTAAGTTTTAAGTATTATCAATAATCTTAACTATCGATCAAAAACGACTTACATAAAACGTTTTCATTAGGCTCCCAAGAACTGTAATTGCCCAATTCCGGGCTCTCGGGAAATTGAAGGTAATTGGTTTAATTGCCTATTAGATATCATAAGTAGCGACAACGTGAGACTCAGTAGAGAACTCAATCAGCTTCGCAATTCCTTCAACCTCTCTTACTCTTCATACGTCAGCATACCTGCCCTATTCATTCCTAAATGTATCATGACATTCAAAATACTGTAGAAGTACAGATGACAAAAATGTTATATAAATGATCACAGTAAGAAATCATCTAACTACGCGAATGTGCGCAATAAGTTTACAAGTTTAGACACTAACGGTATTCACGTATGGGAATACTTACAAATCTCCTCACACGCCACAATTTTGAATCTCCTTCGTTACCATCGTTCTTATCGTAAGATATTTTTAAATAACTCAGTTTTGTTTTTAAAATTCATTAAAAATTACATCCACGATCTCACTCATCATGAAACTAGGAGGATTTTATATTTAATTTTTATTTATGACGTATTTTTATCGATCTTGAAAAATAAAACTAGTATAATGCCACATCTTTTAGATTGCTCCAATGTGTCAAGCTTTCAAGAGTTTTTATACGAATCATCTCTATATTTTCCCGGATATAATGAATATAATAGACAATATCTTCGTTTTCAGTCCCACGGTAAATTTCAAGTTGAGCAGATGTAAAATCTTAGAACGGAATATTTATTTACAAAATACACTTCATATAGATAAAATTTTTACGGTTTGTATACGCTTATAAAGTGACTACGTCTTTTTAACATTGATAGAAAAAAACAAAGTCAAATGGTAGATAAATAACAACCGTAAAATTAAACGATATGACGCATCGGTAACAAAGAGACCAACATTAGGTATACTTAGCTAATCTAGAAATCGACATAACAAAAGGAACTTAGAGCTAACGTAACGACCTAGGTAAGGCTCATCGTAAGATTCATACATACATACGTAATTTTCATACATAATTAATATCTATACAATACAACAGTGAATAAATTCCAAAAATCATCACTCTAAGCGTCAAATTTAACAAAATTTAAATCTAATCTAACATTTACAAGTCAAACGAACATCAATATAACTCCAATAATCGTAAGAAAATACATTTCGTAAACGAACTATAGAACGTAAATATTCGCTTCGGCAGTCTTTCGAGAGCGATCCACGACGAAGAGATTACGGAACGATTGACGAGACCGAACAAGATCCGCTCGAGCGAACATTCAGAACGAAGTACTAATAGTTACAAGAGAATCACAAATACTTTTCATAAGGGCGCGTAGGGGCGCACTCGTTCGCACTAATAGTTCGATAGAGACGCTTCTAGTAAGATAAGTATTGCCATATGGGGGAGCGGTCGTGTCGGCATTCACGAGTAGATGGTGATGACCTCACGCCCTCCGCCGCGCACCATCAGCACGCGCTCCAGCCCCTCGGTTAGCACCTCCAGGAACTCCATGTCTGAAATGTTACAGTGCGTATTATAATTTTATATTTCCTATGGATTGGATATGTATGTATCAACGTCTAAGGATAGAATAAGTGTCACTTAATAGACGGATTCGTGTTCGTCAATGCTGTTTAATTAAGATGTTTAGTATAATAGAGACAAATAAACAAACTATTTTTTTTCGTTACAGTAAGGTAGTTAGGTAACATTAAGTTTACCGTAGCGTTCGCTTTATAAGTTCGTCAGCTCTTGTTTGGATCTACAGAAATGTAGATCTATCGTGAACAGCACCTTACGATCACCACGCGTTCATCTTCAACGCTAATGTGTCCCGGGGCCCTCAAGGTCAGAGGCCTCTCCGACTCTGACTTACATACATACATTACCTACTATAAAATGTATTAATGAAAATTTATTCTAATTTGGACGAATGTGGAGTAGGTACGACGAATCTGGATTACGACTGGAGTACTACGTTTAATTCGGGACACGACGAATACGGAACAAACGATTTTATTCAATAGTTTAGTTGTGATCATACTTTATTTTTTACCCAAGGTTGGTTACCACCTAGCTACCGCTGTGTCAGACCTTGCCCTCGACTTCATAAAACGGTTTTTAAGGCTAAGAATAGTGTTTACAGTCACAGATAGGTCACTTACAATTGGCTTCCCTCTCGAGCTTGGTGTCGCGGGGCGGGCCCGGCAGGTTTAGGATGACCAGCTGCGCGGTGTGCGATCGGCTCACGATCACCTCATTCAGTTTTACCGCTGTGTGCATGCGCCGGACCGTGCCCTCGTCACTTTATTCAATAGCACATGTTAACAAAATTATCAACCTCGATCTAGAGTGGTCTATGAAATACTTTGTCGACGAAATTAATGACCAAATAATGAAGCTATTGCATACAAAATGTGAAAACTCGGACTCGAAGACGGACGCAACAAAAATGGATTTATATCGGTACATTTTATGAAATTTAATTTAGATTTGTTACAAAGTTAAAACAAATTTTGAACTTACTTTTTTTATAAGAATGATTATAAATTGGTAATCATGATAAACAAGAATTTTAAGAATGACTTACGGTGTGATATCCGGTTTGGCGTTGGGCAATTCATCTTCGGCGCCACCCTCCTTGCCGGCGTCGAGCGGGGGCGAAGGCGCCGCCTCACACTGCGAGGTTTCGGGCGAGTCCCACATTGAATCGATTATGTGCAACAAGCTACTTCGAAATTCGTCCTATTATCCCAATTCGTTCGTTCCGTTTCAAATTTAAATTTGGATTCGCGAACCGAACGTTGCACATGACGGATTCAAGGCGAATGAAACACGATGTCATATATCATTGTAAACTGTAACAGTAACTGACTACGGACACTCAAACATCCAATCTCTTAACTAATGTGAAATGAAAAAACGAACTAAATAAAAATAAAAACTCATTGCTAAACATATGACAACCGTGTGTAAATTCGCTAGGACTCGTTACGGTTACTTATAACGATGGATAACTAAATTTAATGTAGTTCGAACAAAACATAATGACTACTATGATTGTGCAGATATCAAACTTTTCATTATTGTATAGCCGACCAATTTCACAATGCAAATTAAAAAAAAAAACAATATTAGTTATCAAAATTTTAATCAATCAATAATTTATGGAATATTTATGTATGTGAAAATGGTCGTTTCGACATTTGCTTGTGCAAGGTGCACAATGTTTTCCATAAAAACCATATTTTTTATATGGGAACTATTGGATATACTAGCTAGATAGTAAATACTCAGTAATTTTCTTGTTATATTATTTTTATAGCTTAATAAGATAACAATGTACATATTTTTAAATATAAGAAGATAAGATAGGTCATGTCAATGAAAATGATAGTAAAATTAGAAAAAAAAAATAAGGGATATGAGATATGTTTGTTATGGAAAACGTTATGCAAAAAAGAAACCAAACATAAAAACTGTTTAAACCATTTCATAATTTAACAGAATGTATGAATAGCTTCTCACACAGAATAACACACGTGATATCAGGAAAACCTTTTTGAAAAATCATTATTTCAAACCAGCTTCTATTGTGGATTTATTTTTTTACTAAGCTATAGCGTTTCAAGTAGTTTATTTATCTACAATTTTGTGATATTTAAAAATTCACACGAAAATATTGCCACTTTATAAAATAGGTACAAGCAAATTTAGTTAACTCTAGTAATATCAATGTTTAATCCAACGTAACACTAAGTATAATTATCCAATTAAAATAGTAAAGTTGAAACTCACAAGAACTTTATATGTATAAGTTATTATAAAAGAAATAATAACATAGTCTGACGTTGGATTATACTTATGTAGGTATGTAGTATGTAGACCAATATATTCGACATATTTCAAGCTTTAAAGCCAATTCAGAATCACATAACTCTTTCAGACTACGAGTAAGTAATGCTGGGCACAGTGAGTTTCGAAGCTCGCTGACCACAAATTTAGATGAAGTTCCAATTGAGCATATTGGAGTCTCAGATTTTTAAATCATAAAATTTTGTTTTTCTGTCTGGCTCGTCGACAACATCGATGAATTTAGAACAGCAATCACAGTATATTGATAAACGTTGGAGCCACGTTTCATGTCATGAGGTAATAAGCGACGAGTGAGCTGTGCCCAGCACTGCAAAGGGGTCATCCATTCCAAACATTTTTAGGTTTCTTTCTTTCATACCTTATTGTAATGAAAGCCGAGGCAGATAGTCACCTTGTCATCTTTATCCTTTTCCTCGGTGTCACTGAGCGGTGGGGAGGGTGCCTCTTCAGGTACGGCTTCAGCGCCAGGCTCGGCGAAGCGAACCTTGCTCGCAGTCTTCTCTTCATGATGGTAGTCGACTATGGCTTGAACCTGTTTATGGGTATACGGTGGCTGTATCATGTTCTTTGCTAGCAAGGATGTGATAGAATACAAAAAGATACAAGAAGCCTAACAAAATGTTTACTGATAAAGTAGTGTAAAATTAGCGTTCGTAACTGGTAATTGTATGGCCAGTGAAAAAAGGCATGCTTCTTTGACTTCAGCACTTAGTCCACTGATGAAGGTAATTAACCGTGCCGTTAACAATAATTTATATAGTGATGATACGGACTGAATTCGTTTTCATTGAATTGCTTTGCAAAAAGCGAAAAAGAAAAGAGAATCTTTCAAAACGTGCTTTGCAAGCTTCTTGTGATACGACGTAAAATGAACGCATAAAATATGATTGTAACTAAATGATTTTAAATCTTTGTCTTAAATCTTGGAATATTTTTTTCTGCAAGTCTAATAAATTGAATTGTGTTATAGTTTGCTTTAAATCTGCATTTTAATTCGGTACAGAATTTAACAATAAATGTATATTTTACTAAGACATTTTAGAAATTAGATGTAATTATCCATAGACTGCAGTGTCCTGCTAAACCAGTGAGATAGGAAAACTGGTTTATGCTGGTTTACTAGTAGGATACTACAAGTGATTCATATAGTATTAACATCTAAACACAAAGATTCTAAAACACAACAACGAAGTGCACTGTAAACAAATAAATAGGATCAAAATGACAGTAATAATAAAAAAGGAATACACTCAACATTAAAAGCCAATCATGTAACAGATAAACCAAACGAACACTTCGACGCGTGACCAAGTGGGATGATGGTAATGAGTGCCAAGTGAGACAGTTAGAAAGTTAAATAGAGACTTAGAAGACATCTAAAGTAAATTAACTATAATGTACACATCAATTCAAATCAAAGCTTATAAAAATAGATGCCGTACACACTTATTCTGTTAGTAAGGAAGGAAGAGCAGGATATCCACAGGCAAAAGGTAATAAAAATTAAATTAGAAAATAACTTCAGCTAGAATGCATAAACAAAGTGGACTCGAGGGTAAATGTATCCACTTTACCAAAGGCAATATCTCCTCGGCGTTCTCACGATAGTCCGCCAATTTTTGCATCTGTGTTCGCAGCGACAGACAAGGCACACAGTTAGTTAAATATTAATCGCAATGAGAAGCCGCCATTATTTTGTACAGCATTTTACTGTGTTCGAAATTTGTTTTTTTGTACATATTTTAATTATTGGTTATGGTGAAGTAAAAATTTATGTTTTTATAAAAAGTACGTACCATTCCAAGTGCTTTGCTCCTGTTAAGGCTGAGTTCACGTAGCATTTCATTGCGTTGTTCCATCATCAGGGTCCGTTCATAGGTGTAGGCAGATATGTCGCTGTCAGTCTAAATAAACATTCGAAAATCCATATTATTTATATTTTGGTACAAACAAATGAATTTTTAAATCTGTAATTATTTCATGCCTACTCGTATCATGTTACACTTTAATTTTGAAGCAAGAATAAATTATCCTACTACTAATATGAATGTGAAACTTTCTGAGGATTGATGGATATATATTAAACATTGGCTATATTGAGTAAAATTCAGCCTACCATTTCAACAACTTCAACTTCGGCTTCCAGACGTAGCTGGTACAGGAACATCTTAAGGTCCTTCTTCATCTGTATAGAGTTGTCTTCCATTTGAGCAACAGTAAAGATGCGCATCTTGCAGTTCTTCCAGGTGCGGTGTTGCTTCAGCAGGAAGGGCAGCAGCATCAGCATACCTCCATCATGAACAATCCACCAAATGTCGATGTTGCCGGATACCTATGACAGTTTACAAATCAATCTCTGCCAATATCCCAAGCTTGGAATGTATTTGCATTTTAAAATCTATATGGATCCACAAACATATAAATGTAAGCAGACGAGACATATTTTTTGAGGTTTTGACTAAATGTTTTATCTCTTTTACTCTT
>DWIY01000474.1:0-13088 GCA_018248615.1 Erynnis brizo brizo
TTCTAGTGGATGTTTTTAAAAGGCACTAGCACAATTTCGATCAGTTGAAATGTTTAACAGTAGTGCATAGTAGTATAATAACAGTGTATAAACCAAATACAATTTATTTTATACATACATATTATTATATCTATTTGTATGCATGAAAACCAACATAATCGTAACATTATTATGTGAATGTTACGATTATGTAATGTTGCTATTTTATACATAGATTGACCTCATGTTAATTTAAGCCGTATGGGATACTTTGCCATGAAATGGCGCAACTACTTTTTACATAATAGATACTATTAAGGTGCTACTAAGGTGCTACTACGTACCTACTACATGTCAATGCATGGCACTGTTTTGGCACTCAAACTTATGTGAACAAAAATGTTGCTTCATGTTTATGACGTACAAAATATTAGCAAGGAGCTTTGAGCCGGTTATGTCAACTTTTTTACCTAACATAGAGCCGTGCAGTGGCTCACGATACCGTAGTTGCTTTGATGGTCCTTCAAGCCGGATCTGCCTAAATACTACAGAAGCAGAGGTAGGTAATACCGATATCTTAATTATGAAACCTAATGATATTACCTATATTATTAACAAATTTTTAATATTCGTGTATAGTTCATCCTATTTACAGTATGGGCGTTGGAGAAAAGCGACAGCCGCGCGGCGACCGGACGGCGGATGGCGGACGGCGAAATATGAACACCCCTGAGGGTTATTAATCTGCTCAATTATTATGAAACTGACGCACACTGTGACACATGTCTTCTTTGTCGCATCCGTTCCTAACAGGGCTGGCACTTTCTAATAGCTTATGGAGGGAAAGCTGCATGGATATGGATAAACATTGGAAAATAGCACTCTCGATCAATATTTTTCGTTGAGTTTATTGGTCTTATAAATCAGATATTAGATTAATGTTGGATATTATTCATTGAAATAGTCATAAATAATGGATACTTAAGACATAGATTTAAAAGCTTTCTAATTTGCCAGCCACAGCAAACACTTTTAATAATCTCTAAACCATTATTCTCTTGCCGAAGCTTAAATACTGCCCATATTTAAGACATCAAGTTTAATCAGATTATAGGTGCATGCTTGTGTCACTTCAGTCACTCTCTTTCTTCTTCTTCTTTCTTCCAGATTCACTTCTCTATTGCGGACTTGAAAGCTTCCAGTTCATCTCACATCTATTTTAACTCCTTTCGCTATTCCTGTTGCGGCGATGCTAATGCGATTTGGCATTATGACTTTGATCTTGTGACGTCCTTAAAGGAAACCACAATAACTTCTAAGTCCTACAGTAGGACATCACTCACCTAATGCCACGCTTATCCAGTGCAGATTGGTAGCATTAGTTACGGTCTAGTGGCCAAGCTATTTCATCAAGATTTACTGGAAAAGTATTAGTGATAATTTGAAAATGGTAAATGGATTTGAACGAAGCATTAGGATCAGCCCTGGGAGTAAGTCCAGCGCGCTGCGTTCTCCAAAGCGCTCGGACAGGTGCGAGCGGCTGCCGCGCGTTTTCACACAAAACCAACGTTTCACATAGAAAAGGCACTTCCTTTCATCCCGTAACCTACCGTCGGGAATGCCCATTAATTTGCCAACACAATATTTTTAGTGCGCGGCTCGCGTGTAATATATCGTGACCACGTGTCTCCGTATGTCGTCCGCCGGCGAACGGCTGCGTCAAATTATTTTCGTTCATGTCACAAGATACGGCGTTCATCTGGACGTTTTTCCTTTAAAAATCACACCAGTTGTTGGCTTAATACGGACTATATAGCGCGCTTCCGCTGTGAGCTGGAAAACTTGGCTCAGATATACATTTTTCTGATTATTTAATTAAGTAGATTAATTTTGGCAATTGTACAGGAAATATTTTTAATCTGAAATATAAAAATATTTAACTCTTTGATGACATGTCACTTTTAAATACGATCACTTTTTTATTTCCATCTCATACACTGTTGACACGTTAATCAGGTGATAATCGTAGGTTATAGTACGTAGTCACATCTTGCCGTCTCATCTTATTTGAGACAACAAATAAGAACTCGAATGTCTGTCTGTCTTACTTCATCAGGGTTGTGGCAACGGCTACCTAGACTAGCTCCACTTGTTGTATACCTACTAGATATGAATCATTAAAATTTAGTACTTATAAAATCTTCTTCTACTTATAAAATCTTCTGTACACTTTACTTAAAATTTGGTCCACAGATAAATAAAAAGTAATTAAAAAAAGTACCTGTCCCTGAGTATCCCTAAGTTTTTAAACTATTCGGTCACCAAATTCATTCAAATCCGATCAGCTATTATTTCTTCATTGGGCCTATTTATAATATCAGAGGGATAGAATAATCAAGGTTCAATTTAAATTCTATAACTTAACGACAAGAAAGTTGAAATTGTTGGGATGAACTTCCCAACTTTTTAAAACATTGTCATTTCATCAGAATCATTAATCATAAAAATCTGTTTTCTTAGTATCTTTGAAATAATTGAGTACATAGAAAGTTTATTTTTCAGATCTCTAGAACCGATACACTGGCCTGATTTTTATTTACGGAAAATGAAACGATTAATCATCTAAAATTGTTATAGATTTTGAAAAAATGAGTAATTATCATACATTACCAAATATTCTTAGAGAAGAAAAATAAAAGAATAATATTATGATTTGTTAATATAAAATGTAATAAAACGTGGATTAGGAATTTAGGACCTAAATCCTTCTCATTGTAAGAGTTGGTTATTAATAGGTTGAGAAGGTATACATTATAGGTGGATGGTATACAAATAATGATGTTTCTCTTTAATAATATCGCTTTTATAAATGTTTTTGTCAACACCGTATTATCGTTAATCGCACAATAAGATCGGTGGTCCGCTTTGATTAAATGATTTACTAGAAAACATTTGCTGTTATTTATCGAGATCGCGACTGCAGCTGCTTCGGTACTAATAGTGCTAATTAATAAGACGTTGCAATAAATCTTCATTGCATTGTTCATTCTATAAACAATGTTTCCTCGTCAAAAGGTCGTTGTTGGTTTAATTGTTGGTATATAATAGGTGTGTATTTTTGGCAAACAAAATTTAATAGTTTTTTTTTCAGACTATAACTACTGTCTTGTATGCAAGGTGACTGCATTTCTAAACGGGCTGAAACTCGTACGTATACAACTGAATATTGGTGGTTTTTAATAGTTCAATAGGTCAAGGGTTAAATCTTCAGTGTCCTGTATTCATGGTCCTTCTGTTATATACCACCTGATTTTATTAATCACACGATAATAGAGTGATGGGATGACGAGTTGCTTAAAAATGCTATTTAGGTAGGTAAATATATTTTATATATATATTTTAATTAAAAAAATAAAGTTAAATAAAGTGTCTACCTCCCACTTTAAAAGTTACATAACAAACGAAAATTTAAATGAAAAACATAAAATACGAAAATTCCGTTTTACTAAAATAAATGCTTCCTATAAATAGTCGCCACGTCTTCTCTTCACGTGCTATACCTATTAAAAAATTAAAACATTTTGTTTCCTGCCTTCAACCAATACTTCCGCTATCCAGTGATCTGTAATGTGAAAAATGACAAGTCAATAATGCGCCAAAAATACTCTGGCATTAGCGCTTTTTGATGGTACCTTACCTACTGAATACTCACTAGGTTGTTCAAAGTTCAAAAATATTGCACTATTTACTTTATTGCTTGAATCAAACCATCTTATCATTAACACTTAATGTCGTTTTTAAAAAAAAGAAAAGAACAGTGATCAAAATAGAGCTATCCATACAACCGTAAATTTAAGGGTAAAAAGGTGTATTTGGCCAGTTCAATATCTGCGTTACAGACAATTCACGTTCACTGGCGCCATATTACTGTAGGTATACAGTCGGATTATAGAGAAAGTTTCCCTCATACCTACGTGAAAATATCGCTAAGACATTACTCTCTATTCTTGCTTTGATTTAGAGCTCTCTTCGTCATCCACCAATTTCTGCCATTAATATTAGGTAATTTTCAAAGGACCATAGAAATTTTATTTTTGTGGGATATTTTGCGAGGTAAGTGAGTCTCTCTGAATGACGACTGGTCTTTAAAGCTATGTTTAAGAGCATTGAATTTGATATCAAACACTTGCTGTTTCATGTTTTCGATTTCTGTGTTAAGTGTTTATAGAATTGGCATGTGCGTAATTGTATTAATTCAACGGTTAATTAGAGAAAAGTTTGTATCGCATCTGTTCAAATGAAGATGTTTCCAACAATGACCGTATGTACCGTATGACCATAGTAATATCACATGGAAATTGGATACAATATTTTAAAAATACTTTCTTCCTTGTATTAGAAAATTTGATTTTGTTACACTATGTTGGATAGCTTGTACTGCTCTTTAGATCTATATAAAAAACATAATCAGCTTTCATTTATATAATTTAAACATGCTTTTCAAACCGTTTCACTAGAATCGCGATATAAATATTATGTGTCATAAATTTTAATATTATTTGACATGAAAATTCACCAACAAATGTACGGGGCGGGCTGTTGACCGCAAGGAACCGCCGAATGACACTTAAAAATGCCGCTCTACATTTATATTATGTGGCATAAATAACGTTTTACAATAAACACTGTGCTAGACTTTGGCGTTTCGACTGCCAAAAAATAATAACGCGAACACCCAGTGGTGATTAGTCAAAAAAACTTCAGTTTTTTATGAGGATTTATTTTTATTGTAGGTAGGTAACTCATATTTTACTTGCTTCTAAGGTTCTCACACCTTTATACAAACTTCAATAAATTAGACGTGAAATTTAGTATGGATAACATCTACACATCTATAGTACTTAAAAGTACTTATAGAAAATAATAAAGGTGTGTGACACATACTCGTAGGTGTGCGTCGATTGAAATGTACGAGAATTAGCAGTATTAATTATATTCGCACCACTTGTCAATACACGGCTGGAACAGTTGTATCCGATGTCGCCGTGACAGGGACTAGATTTCCAATAAATAAGGTTTAATTCGGATTAAAGGGAATGAGTAATCGCGTGTTAAAAAATAGTTTACAATAAATCTGAGCAGCTAGCTCTGCTAATGCGTTGCGCACTCGCCGCGCGCGTCAAGTCGCACTTCGTCGACAACTGTTGTCTGCGTGTCTCGACAGCTGTGCTCCACTTGCGCATACGTTGGTACATACTACTCGTACATACTTACCGCATGCAGGGTGACCGTCTGAAAGTGGACTTGGTGGACTCCGGGATCTAGTTGACTGAGAAAATGAACTATCTTGCTGTGTCGGAAATCACTGCCGTGTGGTTGATTCCCTTGTTAAATGTAGTTAGCGTTACATTGAACTAAAAATGTTTTTAATTTAAAATTTAGTACGGCTACGAACAAAATTTAAGTCAGAATTTATTTGTTGTTATAATATCAACGTAATAATAATCTACCATTCCATAGAGAATTATTAGGAAATAAACTTTCTTCAATTAAGGAAAGATCAAATTTATAAATGGTGGTTTATGGATTTAAAAAAAATTAATGTCTTATTAAACGGAATATCCGTGCAAAAGCCTAATATTTGGTAATCGCTCATTCAGTTCTCATGTTTCCCGGAAGAAAATTAATTATCTCCTGGATTTTCCTCTAATATATAATAATTTGGAAACGATTCACACTTTTATAAATTGTATCAATGTTTTTTCTATGTGTCTAAAAGTATTGATGACGAACTAATAAACGAACTACATTAGGTAGGTGCTTGCGGTTATGAGTATGCACGATGGAGTTAGGTAGATCATTAGTTTTATAATGATAAACAAAAACAAAGCGTGAGTCATTATCGACGTGCGCCAGTCAGACCGCGTCTCTAGTCTACAGTCTACAGTCGAATCTCTACAGCGACGCCGACGCATGCGGCTCGCGGTCTATTTATTACTTCAGTATGGTCTACTTATACAACATACTTCACCTTCATAATTAGTTTTCAAAGTTCGTAAAGCGTAATTTAACATTGTTGCTTCACAAAAAAATTCTTTTAGTTTATTATACTTAGATGAAACCTAAGATACTTCACCATTTCCATTTTTAATAATTGCTGTATCGTAAGTCGTAACTCACTGTATCGTTAAGAAATAAAGTAATTTTAGCAGTATCAGAAACTATTTGGTCGATTAACCTCTAACATAAATTCTCATGCATTATCTACGGCATTGATCTTTTTAGTAGTTATGTGAATAAATTATCGCACAATGATTCATTCGGCCTACTCTTATGCGGTATTTCGGAGAATATAATAATTTTATTTATTTATTTTTGCCACGAAAGAAATCATAATTCATACCAACGTGTCAAGAATTTTTTGCGAATTATCTATAAATAGTGCTGCAACGATTTGTTTTAATATTATAATGTAAACAATAACTTAAATTGTTTATACTTTTGTACGGTAAATAACAGATGTGCAGAGAGATCTATGCCCAACAGTGGGATATAAAATGAACCGCAGGCGCTACAGAGGTGTAGAAGACGTACATTTATTAGCTAGTCATGGGAAGGTACTTCTAAATTTGTACTACATAACTGTAACTACTTAGCTGTAAACTAAAGCCTTTTGCGTAACAATTTTTTTCATAGGAAACTCTGAGTATTAAAAATGAGATTTATGTGACTAGAAAAGTGGGAAATCGATATAACCGACTTAGTGCGTCGTCAATTATCGATAAGATAGTGCGCAGCTTTCATCGCGAAGCTCTTGGATGTACGCAATCCGCGCATACTCGTCCCACGCAACACAGAGAGTGCAGAAGTCAACCTACATACTGTGCGCGTAGCCGTATAGCCAATACTCTTTTCACTAATGCCCGTGAATAGAGACTAAGATTTCGGTTCCTGCCCATTAATTAGCCTTTGCGCACCCAGTCCTACTAAATTTCACGTTCAAAGGTCAAATAATTGTCCTTCCGGCTGGCCTTTTATCACAGGACTATGACTATCAAAACATGTGTAAAAAGAGCTCCTCTTCAAGGCTGGAAATGTAGTGGCGACTCTTCTGGTGTAACTCGTAAGTTAATCGTAATCAAGTAGCCCGTCTGCCTGTTTGCTTGGACTTTTTATAAAAAAAGTATACTTCCGCTGTTATGTTTATAGATGTGTAACTGTATATTGGGTATTGCTCGAGCGTGCAGTAAATAAAACTATATTTCTGCACACTCTGCGTTTTGTGGCGATACCGAGTTCGGCGCTTGCGCTTGCGCATAGGCGCTAGTTCGTTATTAATCACGCGCGATCATAATCTCCGGCGTCGGCGCCGCCCCGTGTTTGTATAACCGCGTGGTGCAAGTTTAATCTCGCTGACGTATGGAATCTCGAGTAATTCCTTGTTGGTCTTCATATAAATTCCAACATGTTGCAACCTCATTAGATATGCTTGTTTATAAGTCAATCACTGTACCGCGGAATGAGGATGTTGGCTTTGATATTATTTGTACCTAATTAATTTATTGCGGTAAATAAATATTTATAGTAGCGTAAATGCTTTCTTAGGTTAAGAATAAATACGCACAAGAAAAAAAAAGACTCCTGTAAGTAGCTGTAAAAATTTAAAGAAATGAGAAGTAGGTAGGTACTTAACGCTCTTTTTGGGTAATAAAATATCTTGTATGTGAAAAACTTAGTAATTTTATAAACACGAATATGTTCAGATGATTTAAATAATAATAACACGGTAACGAGCTCCTGGCTCGTAGTACAAGAAAATATATAATTAACTTTACTTGAACCACGCGTGTTGCTAACACGTGCGTATATTTTCTTAACAAGTCGAATTATTCGCCTCGTTTGCCGACTCCACTACACGATACAGTGTAAACTGTATGACGTGTTAAAAAGTTTCCAATGTTATTGTTTATAATAGGAAGTATAAGTGAACTCGCGCCGATGAGAGAAGCTTTTAGTACGAAGCTTGTATCAACGTATTAACTGTGTAAATGTAGAGATTTTAAAGTGCGTCTCGAAATATAGAGCGGCTTATTACCGACCGCGTAATGGAAACTCTATTCTATAGTGACTAAAGTAGAAACCACATTAAAATTCCAAAAGTTACTTTTAAATAATGACAATATTGTTATTATTATTATTATATCAATAAGTATTATTATTTATAATTCAATGATATTCATTCAATTATTCCATTCAGAGTTAACACAATAATTTTAGACACGTATCTATAATATAATTACTAACGTTAAGGCCAAGTGTTTATTCTAGTTTCGTCACAGTTAAGGTACATTTTTATCAAAACTATTTTTATCATAAACAAACAAGAAAAATCTCACACTCCCCTTGAGACCCCAAATGAAAAGGACATGTTGTATCCTAAAAACACGTAGTGAATTGAATTAAGAGGTCTTAATGCAATTGCACTGACGAAGTACACAATGTTGTGCTAGCGTGTAGGGTCGCCAACCGTTCTATGAGAACCGATATGTCCTGTTCGTGTGATACGAATCCAACCAACTAATTTTTCTGAACACAAATAAACACGAATTTAATAACATAACAAAATCTTACAATAGTAACGCTTGATTGTAGTCACGTTGTAGGTAACTACATAAATATTTTAGCAATGTCCTGCATTTATGCTTAAATTACTTTCACAAGAGTATGCTAGCCTATTCATGAGGGAGGCCCTTTGATACAAATTGCCGAGCGCATGTCAACTAATTTAATTGGAACCCTTCGATGTGTACGTATCGGTCGTGCGAACGCATTCACTATTATGTCTAAGTAAATACATGATCTAATTACATTAATGGAATACATGACACAAGCGTATTTCATAGCCCTTAAAAATACATCATTATGATTGAATCATACATTATTTATTACATTTTTATCTAGTTACATATGTTATTATTTATATATGACTGCCGTATGTGTACGTCTGGTGCACGTACAATGAATGAGCTCACATTACATAAATTGAATTACTTTCCCGTACCATCATCATCTTGTAGGTGTAAAATTATAGAAATCCTGATGTTCGTTAACGTCTCTACAGTGCTAATCTGTTTTACTAAAAATGCAGACTGATGACAGAAGATGTATTCGAAACATCTCGCTTCTTAGTAAACAATTAATTGCGAAAGATTATTTGCGAAAGATAAAGTCAGCGAAGAAACTCTCCAAAGAACTCGCGATCGGTAGCGAATGTTGAATTAAAAATAGCAATATGTTAAACATCAAATACCTATATTAACAAAGAGTTGGTGCGAAAGTGTCAACAAGTAAGCGAACGTGGTGCTAATGCTAATCTCGAGATCAGCTTTCGTGAAGTGGCTGCGCTCGGAGCAGTGAAACTAAAGAAAGTTCGGTCTAGTCCAGCGTGATCGATCGGTGCTCGTGAACGACGGCGCACGTGCGGCGACGACTTGAGGTAACATATATTATACCTAGGTAGTATTTCATGATACTGTATCGTACCTAAACTGTCTACTATCAAGGGAGTATTAACGTGAATTAACACTTAACTATCGACGTTTCATGGTACACTGTATAGAAAACTGGTTTATCCACTCAAATACCACATAAGATCCACACATGAACAAGAATTCCACATGTACTCCAAATGAGATCAAAAATTCAACATTATGTGTAGACATAAATTCCTTATCCTACATGTGCTCCAGAAATGATCAAAAATTTTACTATGCTCTACGTATGATCAAACATTACACAATTTTTACTGTAACAATCAGTTTTAATATTATGCAGCGCGATGCCTGTTGGGTAAGCTAGTTTCTAATAAAAATCCTTATTTAAAAATGAACAATTAGTGAGTTATAATTCGAATTAAAAAGAATGCAATGTGATATGGTCGACTGTTGAATGGGAAACCTTTTTATTAAATTGCTAGAGGAGGGCGCTACAGCTGGTCCGCTTGTACGGGCTCGCCCACTATGATTTACACTCTGCCGTCTTACTTACGTCAATTTCCCTAATTGCATTGACGCATTCAGTATTTCCAACGTTGCGTTATAAGTTATAACTTTGTAAGGGAAGCCTTTGCGGGTAGTTGACGTAGCGCTGAAACCTTGTTAGATTTTTGTCCACAAAGTCTGTAGGTACTGTAAAAATGAGCTGTTACTCATTCTCTGAACTATAATTGAAATAAAGTTACCTTTATTTCAATTGTGAACGGTGCAAATTGACAATACCTTGAATGTATGTGTAAACTGGTAAGTATAGCGATACGAGTATACCTACTGGTCAGTACTGGTAATATTTGTGTGTGACATAATCAAATTCGCAAATAGGGACTGACATTGCGAATTACGATCACGTACATAGTTTAGCTGTTCGGAGTGGAAAACGGTGTAAGTTAACTTAAGTTCAATAGTTAATGTTGGAAATGGAGCATGAGACCTAAATTTTATTGTATTTAGGGGATAACATATTTATTTTCGTGTGACATAATAATATTCGCAAAGAAGGGACGGACATTGCGAATTGCGATCACGTTCCACGTATTTTAGCTGCTCAGAGTGGAAAACAGTGTAAGTGTCCCTCACTGTAAAGCACGTACGTAAAACTAGAATTGCGACCGAGCTTTTATGCCCACTAGACCATTTGAGCTCTACTTTATTATTCCTAGTCACTTATCTGTTTTTGAAGCGGAAAAATAAAGCAGCCATTTGCGTTTTTTTTAAACGTTTTGGATATAAGACTACCTAAATGGAATATAGAGAAAACTTTAGTATGAAAGAATCCGCTTAGCTTATTATGGCCTAGAATTATGGCCTAGAATGGCCTCTAAACGAGTGCCAAGTTCTATGCAAAATCCAAATATGTATTTATAGGAACAAAATAATAATATAATATTATGAACAAGTATTAAACTCTATTTCTTTGCTTTATTGGATACCTATAACGATTGCTGTTATTTAAAAATGTGAGATCTTCATCACACAAATATTTGTCCTGGGTAGGAATCGAACCCACGACGTGAGCGACGTTAACGTCGCTACCGCTAGACTAACAAGCCAGTCAAAACATGATAGTAGGAAAATGTAGTCAGCAGTATACAAACTATAAAGTTTGTATACTGCTGACTACATTCACGGGGGAATCGGGGGTTTCCTTTGCCTATAAAGGCAAAGGAAACCCTTCGAGCGCGCATCCCCCGGGAGCGGCGCACCCCGCCCGGCCCATCACAGGCGTCATTGACTTTTCCACGCGCCTTCCAACCCCCTTGCTGTACACTAACAACCCCGTACATAAGTACAACTGTTAAAATTACTCTTGTCTTTTATACGTTTGTTTGTAAGAGTTTTAAGACGGAACATATACAAATCTGAAAGAATATACACAGAAAGTATACATGTTTATCTTTCACAGGAAATTAGGAAGATAGGATTACTTAGTAAAGAATATACACAGAAAGTATACATGTTTATATTTCACAGGAACCAGGATTAAGATAAAGAAAACACTTTTATTTCTCATTGGATCAAATAATTGTAGTTTCTAAAGTCCTTCAAGGCGATGTTTCAAAAACTAGAAAGATTTAAAAAGTCTAAATTTGATAAGTATTTCAAGCCTGCACGGGATTGTGTGTAACGGAACACAGGAAGTATACGAGACTCCATTTCGCTTTATCAATGCGAGTTGGTGAAGGCTGCAGCATACATTTCACATTAATGTCTTTAAATACGATTGTTTAACCACTTAAATAATTTTAATTCAAAATAATTTATTGCATGCTAATTTAAATACGATGTTTGCCGACAAGTGACGAGGTCAAACTTACGACCCCGGTTTGTGAAATGCTACGTATTTGGTCGTCCACTGGGCCAGTGTCCGGGCCTTAGATGGAATAGGTAATGATTGCTGGCAAACGCTGCCCATAATTGAAAGGGCAGATTGATGTGGTCTATGCTAATAATGTAATTAAAAAAATTCCTTCAGCCCTCTGTGCATGTAAGAAGTATAATTAAACCTCTTCGAATAACAAAATTGCTGTATAGAATTGGCCTGTACTAAGCTGATAATTAACTCCACAGAGACTTATTGAGACTGAAAATATGTGAGTGCTATAAAAAAGTGAGATTTACACATTGAATGACTTTTTGATAATAATTTCAGCCTTTAAAGGTTTCTTCCTTTCTTATCCTTATTATGTAACTTTTTCTTGTTTAATATTAGATTTGAGTATGTGGTATAAATATGAATATTACGGCGAGAATAGTTCTAAATCGATAAAGTTTTCCCACAGCGCAAGCGGCAGTCACGGGACCGGATATGGGTCCACGTGCCGAACCGGAAGCAGAAAGTTTTCTTTGTATAATCTACTTTACGAAGCCCTTTATGTATTCAGCATGATTTGTACAAAATACATTTTCTCTTTATTATAATATTACTCATAAGTGTCATGATTTGTTAAAAATAAAAAATAAAAATGCTAACATTAATAGTTTTGTTCATTACGGTCTAATGTGCTGGTTCGGTAATTCAACTAATTTCATTTTGTTTGTTTAAAAAAAATCTGTTTTTTGTTTTCCATTGGTTCATCTTCTTTGAACGATTTGCTCATTAGTTAGTTCTTAATTTGCAAACTTTGAGAGTTATGTCGATCATCTCCGTCCGCCTACAATTTTCGTCATTTCGGACTCTTGTCACACCTATATAAATTATATTTATATTTTAATAATATGTTTGGTTGTCGTTCCCAAAGATCAATACAGTATTCCCACAATGAGCTGGGTAGTTATGTAAATGGCTGATAGCTAGTACGATAGTCGCCCGCGCCACGGAAATGAGTTCACGTGGCACACACTTCCGGCGTAAGTTTTCGGTTACTCATGCTAGAAATTGTATCGTAAATCAGTTTTTAAGATAAAATATAGGCAAGTTGTTAATATAGGGTAGGTATTCAGGGTTTTTTTGTAAGTAATATACCTAACGTTATTAAATTTAAGATGTGTGACAATATCACACACAAGTAGGTACTGATGATCTGAAGAAGATAGCGGAAAGCTATTCAATTTAGA
>DWIY01000475.1:0-13078 GCA_018248615.1 Erynnis brizo brizo
TTGAAGTCTGTTTGTGAAGTTATTTCTTACTTTTTAGTTTGAAGTCGGTTCACATTTTTGTTAAAAATTATTTTATAAGCACAGCTGATTCAATGAACGGTTACACGGTGTTTTGCGGTCAGGCCACATTGAGTTAAATTAGACTTAGTCACGTTCAGCATCTGAACTGCTTATATTATTTCAAATTAGAAATTATACTCTCTTCCAAGCACAGAATTTGCATGTTACAACGCAAACCGCAACTGAATACTTATCTCTATTTCCATTTAATTGAAACATACATCTTTTCGATTGATCCTATTAATGAAATAAAACTACTATCATTCGATTTTACAAAAAACGTGCGTATATTTTGAACAAAAAAAGAAGCCATATCATACAGTGTTTACAGTGTCACTGAAAGTAAAATTGAAAAAATTGAGCTAAACCTTTACATTTATTAACCACGTTTTGACGCAAAAATAAAAGCCTTACAGATCTCACGATAAATAATAAATGAAATGTACCTATGTGATTTAATTTTTATAGTATAGCCGCAATGGAAGCCTAACAAAATGTACGTACTAGTTCTGCGAATATTTACAACAAAGCTAAAGAGCAAAGTGACGTTATTCACGTAATGCTGGACACAATGTAAATGTTCTCTATTTTAAGCGCAACCCAGATTTAATGGACGGTACTATGGCGTTCCTTCTCTATTCTGTACCAGACTGACAGACTTTTATGGCAATTTAATTCTAGTCAACTTAGAACTTGCATTACATAGGTATTTGCTTAGGTCGCACACCGCTTATTTCATAAGCGGTAAGCATTATCATATCGCTTATTTTTCAGCATTATCTGCTATATGACCAATTTTATATTGCGTAAAATAGGTAATGAAAATTATTAACATATTCTCGCAACTAAGCATATTATTCTTACTACTTGACGTCGCAGTAGACACACGAGTCGTGAGCAAAGTGACGTAATTCACGCCGTGCGAGACACCGTGAGTCGAGTTCAGTTGGAAGAGCGAGGCCTGTGTTCGCGGAATGTGCTACGAGTATACTCGTAAACACTAAGTTATAACGCTACGAGAATTCGTGGCCTACCGTTGTAGCATTTAAGCTAATTGTATATTATTTAATGTCTGTATTATTATAAATAACTGTCAGTATTCTTAGAATAAATACACAAACTTTATATCATAAATAGCACAAATAATCACGTTGATTAGGTATATGTGTGCTTTTTCTTCACAAACGTATGATGGAGCGTATAATAGTATAAAGTAATCACTAACAGATAGTATACAGTAATTACGTTTATCATATCATACGCTTCATTTTACTATCTGAATCAAACCTAAACTTTTACTCATTTAAATCTGGGTTACTCCTAAACAGTGACCTACTCTATCCATGTCACCTATTTACTGAGAAAGAGGTTAAATGTTTGAAGCAAAATTTAAAAATAAATTAAATGTCTAAAATTTAGAACTTTCTACGCATTTAACTAATTCATTATACATTTTAATCCTCTTTTACCGTTACCCTAATTATACTGCTTTATTGTTTCAGGTACGTATTCAACACACCGCTATAGCCACTGGCCAACTTTGTATTTATTTTGAAAAAGTTTTCGTAAGCTTTCATACATTTTAATAATAGACTATTATTCGCATATTACTTTACTTTCACTTGTTTGTACAAACAAAACATTAAACATATCTATCAGTTTTTGTTTGTATTATGAAGTTAATTATAAAATGAGGTATGTAAATTAAGATTATTATATTAAAATTATGTCTTTAAAATAGTTTCCAAATAAAAAATGGTTTAATTTAGAAACAAAAAAATGTACAAAATTTACCAAAAACTAATTTTGAATGTCTTTGTTTAGTGCATTGTTTGTAGAATAGGTTTAATAGTTATTTTAATTTTTGAGATGATAATAGATACAATATTATGTCCTCCAAATATGAGTATCATAGTATGTACAGATTATGTAAAATATTCGGTATTTTAAATGTCTTTTCTATTATCATTTTTCACAATACTTCTCCTAGAGATACATTCTGAAAACTCTGAAAGTATTCAGCAGTTGAACATCATAACAACATATTGTTCAACCTTTTCGCTTAGCTTGGCTTGAGTATGAAAGTAGGGTACCAATACACCTAGATGTGTAGAACGAAAAACAGACGCTTGCATTTCTGAGTGGTATGAATATTTTATGTATCATTTCGCAGTCCGGGAATTCATCTCCACTCGAAAGATTTATATCGGACGTAATCTCGAGTTACGGCTCTGCACTTTAAGCGTACCGATATCTCCCTGCGAATATCGCACATGCAATTTTTTTGAGAGCGCATCCTGACAAGTCGCGGTTTCAACATTTGAATTTTAAATATATTCAGCTTTCGAAAGGGATTACAGTTTTCATGTTATCGGTGATAGTGTAGATACATATTTTAATATCATATACATAGATGTAGGTGCACTAAACCACGATTAGTGAACGGAAAACCTATTGGTAGATATTCAATGGATATAAAAAGGATGAAGAAAGATAGATATACATATAGTAAAATATTATGCTAATTTGAAGTATCTATGACTTCAGTGCACTGCAAATATGGATTTTATATATTTAGTATAAAAAATATTATTTAGTATTTATTTATTTAACACAGCTAATGTACTAATTTAGCAGGTAGATACTTAACCTAATTCATTAACCTAGTTTCACTTAATTTATATGTATATCTCCCTGCAGCTTTGCGAAACTCAGCACGCGTAGAATAGAAAATATATATTTTCAGATTCAAAGCTAGAAAACACTAAACAAACTAATGATCAATGTACTGGTGAACCTGTTATCAACAATATATTAAATATCCAATACAAACGGCCAACATTCAACACTGTAGAGACACTCCTAGAAGAATATACTAAGTATATAGATCTAGACGCTGAGAAGAAATTGACATCTATTTGAATTGAAAAGTTCAAAAATCTGTTTATCTCCCTTGGCAATGGTTATTCGTACACCAGCTTTTACGTAACAAAGCAAAACAATATCAATAACAAGGCGAGACGTAAATAAATGTCGGTAGGGCGAGGGAGGTGTGACGTAAGGAGCATTGCACCGAATCTTGTAAGCGGGAATTTCTGTGTCGCCATTCGCAAGGAATTTTCACACTGAGAGTCAACAACCGGTTTACAGCGAGTTTTAATGTTTGAAAAATGATGATGAGAGACCTTCTTAATTGCTAGAAAGGCAAATTTTTTGAAGTTAATTAAGAATAGTTAGTTAAGAAATTATTTTTATATTAATTTTATTATTAAATAGAATCTGTGGGAAATGAAAACTTGAAATACTGTGTCGTTGTATACTAGTAGAGTCACTGATGCCAAGTACCACTGGGATTCGAACCCCATGATAATATATAAAAAATCGTGCGTTTTAATTTAATTGACTTAAAATTACTTCAGTTGTCATTTAGTTCATCACTAATTGAAAGGGATCCGAAATAGTTTGAAGCTCACAACGTCGCGTCCTCGAAACATCATGTCATTGACCACATAACTTTCATATACTTTTCTTCTGTACCAGCTTTGAAGTTTTATACTCACACCCAGTAAACAGACTTGATGTGATTGAGTATTGCTGTGAGATTTGCAAACTCAATAAATGTGTTTGGAGGTCGTTAACTTGCATGGTTATTGTTACAGTTATCTCTCTGTTCTCAGTTTGTCAGAGGTATTGAATATTGGGAGTGAAAATATGGAGTATGGAGTGTTATGTTGACTTTGCTTGATATTTCAATATCAATTGTTGGTTAGTAATTAATGGTTATCGACTTATTAACGACTTTTTTCATTTGTAAAACATATTGAAGTACCTAGGTTACTTAACTCCTCTTTAAGCAGTAAATAAGGCAGACCAGACGAAAAATTGTGCAAATTGGCTAGTGTTTGTCCATAATCTATCGTCTATTGGTTAGCAAAATACGGCATACAATGGTGCACGTTTTATTAAAGGTACTGTATAAGGTGTCTGCCTAAGGTGGTGTTTTTACAATAATAATATGTATCAGTTATTGTTAAAGGTGGAATTGTAGTGGAATTTAATTAAGTTTTAATTAAGTTACAGAGTTACAAGATAAATAATCTGAACTCAAAATTTCTTCCTTTTTTAAGACTTTTAACTTAACATAGTTTCGGTATTACGTAAAGGTCATTGCACTACAGTATTCGTAAATACGAAATTCCCAGTCGTCGCCTCTAAAGCCAAGTTAAATCACGTTCGTGTCTTTGACCACGTATCTTAAACCCACTCAGTCCAATTTCAATTTGTTTTATTTACTTGCTTTCAGTAATTGAATTGGATTTTTTCAATCATCAATCTAATTACGTAACAATTAGCGTGAATGTTGGAAGACGACAACATACTTTTCTAAGACAAATGAATGTAAACATTTGCATAATATCAAGGCCATTTGAGTCAAAATTTGTTACTGCCCCTTCCAGTCCACCTTTCCTACCCTGAGCTTTTATCTAGCATTGTCATAGTTAGGCCAAGTAGTTAGGGCATATTACTGTCTGATATAAATTTATTTCTTATTTAAAAATTTAAAAGACGTCTAAAACAAAGCAAATTACGTTGAAATCAGCAAAAAATACTCGTTTTACAGAAAATTCAGTCAAAATAATATTTACGATATTTTTCATGTCTTTAATCATGTAATTTTCATCTGTTCATTGCTCTTTCAATTTGTTTTATTTACCTGACTACCTTAATTGAATTGAATTTTTTCAATCGCCCATTCAATTAGTATGAAAATGGGACGGAGCGGAAATAGCGCGACTGCGCACGAAGCATATTTTACGTGAACATTGAATATTACTGTAATACAAAATACGATTGCCTTTTAAACTCGTTTTAGAATATTTGTTACATATTTTTCAGTCAACATATTCGTTTTTCGTTTCATAACTTTTTGATTGTGTAATTAAAATGAGTTTCATGAAAACAACAAGTACCTACATCTACAGAATAATAAAAAATATTGCACATAAAGTTTTATTTTTTGTATATTACATTTATGTTTCCAATTGAATTTATTCAGCAACTTATTGGATGTTTTTAATGAAAATAAGCTAAATTATTGAATAAAAATGAAATGATGGCAAGGAGAATAATAAAATTGAATTTGGCAGTCGTCATGTTGTACATGACATACATTACGTAATACGCACGCCGCACGTAGCGAATCACAGCGATGTTCCCTGATAATAATTAAATCAAAGAAGAAGCGCAACAACGTTCAATATCTACTACTTTTTATTCAAATTACTGAGAAATACGTGAAGATTAATACCTACATTTTTATGATTTATTAATTTTTTTTGCGATACCTACTTATTTCATCTCGTAAGACGTCGTAGAATGAAAATTTAGATTTTCGCTTAAACTAAACTGTCTTAGATTGGTGTGTTCAAGCTTAATACGCGACTCTAAAAGGATAAAATAATGCTATATTTTTTAGTACAGTTACGCTTCCATTCGACATCAGCGGTTTTAGATAGAGGTGAGCTCTACGGCACTGAAAGACAGCGAAATTATTAAATTGGTCGACCTACTTCCGACCGAAACTCCACATAACACGCCATTACTTCATAAAACGTGTTTCAGACAACGCTTTACACAATTATCCCCTTCCTAATTGATTTAATGTCTGTCATTTCACTCATGTAAGCGTAATAGGGGAAATTTTGTAAATCACAAATTTAAGGGCGTAACGCTCTATTATTAAAGCACACACCTCGACAGAAAGTGTTAAACGTAAGTAACCATTTACATTTTAAATAGAAACAAACTTTAGCTCAGTTTAAAATGAAACCGAAATTGATGTTACGCAAGCATTCGAGAAAGAATCGCTTTAAACGAAAGCAGGGCACGGTTAAATAAGACTCAAAGCCGAGCAAATTTGTCGGAAGTGTTACATTTTGGGGAATTATTGTAATGGTGCGGAAAGGATTAGTTGGTATAGGTAAATGGGTGATAAAGAGAAAGTCTCGTCTCTAAGACGCGTCGCTCGCTGGCATCTGCAAGGTTCTGCGGCGCTGGTACTCGTATCGATTTTCCGCAGTCGGCGGGGCCGGGCGGAGGGGGGGGGGATCAGCTGGGCCTCCCCCACCCCCTGTAAACATAAACACGAGCCTCGGCCTTCTCTTCACAGGATCGACATCACCGGAGGTGAAATAACGACACTGAATATTTATGAAACCCTCGTATCAGGGATTAAGATTCGACTTTTCTAGGTCATCAATCTGAATGGCATTTGTTGCTGGATAAACCGACAGTTTGAATATTCTGTAACGAGTTCGCACGATTTTTCTCGATTCGATGCTTGTGAATATTTTCTTTGTCTGACGTGAACATTTTTATTTGTATGATACCTTTGTTGCCTTTACTTATCTGCGTCGTGCGCTACCCACGTAAAAATAAAGCGATATTTTGTTAAACATTTATAGTAGTAACACTTCGCTCTTAATTGCGGAAAGAATTAAATAGTTTTCTGAGATTTTCAGTAACAAAAACTAATATAAAGTTTTGAGAATCATTAATTTACCTATCCAATGATATTATACCGTTCTTTAGTACTAACAAACATTACTAATCGATTACGAAGTAGTGGAGTGCTTTCATGATTATTACAATTTCGTTTTAAACGATCATTCGTATTAAGTACATAGCTTACGATATTTGCTCCGCTCTATTTAGCCTTTGTCGATACGAGTAATGTTAATGGTTATAGGCGCGATACTGTACGATGTTTAAGTGCCCAATAACTTATTGAGATAGCTCACGTCATTGTTCAACAATGGAGTTACAATTGTAATATTATTTTCTCATACTTTTGATCTTTTATTATCTTTTGCAAGTTGACGTATAAAATAATAAATAATGATAATAATGACAAATCAGATTTCAGCTAAATTGATTTATCATATTCAGATTTATCATGTTAATCAATTTCTTCATCCTAAATATTCATCGTACATGATGTTTTATAATGTTTAATTGTTGTGATTTTACGTTCTTAATAAAAAAAAGAGTTTTATATTTGTTTTAACTCCATATATTGTTTAGAATAATCCCTGTTATGGCTGCTGATTAACCTGACACGCCGACAGATTTTATCATTTGTTTATTTACCGTTAAATAAAATCCGTATACAATAAAAAGTTCAAACCATTAATAGTTGTCAAACAAAAATAAAAACTCTGAACACCCTTACAAACAAAAACGAAAATCGACGAATATTGAGTTTGACAGGTGAAGTTGTTTCCGATTCGTCGAGGCTTTACATGGATACAGTTAATGTCGTTGCGCGCAGCACATTTCCCGAAAAGCCAATCAGCTGTTCAGCTTTCATACAATGCACTTTGTATTCAACGTGTTTAAGTTAAAAGATGCAATTTATTAGATTTTTATTCAAATACTAATATGTTTTAAATTAGTATACAATTAAATAAAAAAACAATAAAATAATATATGTAACTATTAACAATTAAAAAAAAACCGTTTATAATGTATCTTATTGTGTCATGGTGCCCAGAACGCTGGCAGGTTTGCCCCTTTGTATGCAAATATCTATTTTTTGCGCTAAAAAGCTGCTAGCCCTTTGGTCACCCAAAGCGAGGATAAGCTTCGTAAATATTTTTATAAAAAATAATATTATAATATTATATTTAGTTAATGAAGGGGGATTATTTGCTTTTACACTGTATTTATTTAAGAATGATGTTAATTTTTTTAAAGATTTTAATGTTCTGTAAATACATAAAGCCGAATTGGGCTTCAATTCTATTTAATGCACTGAAAACAATTATTTTCGGTACGAATTGTTCGACTTAAATAATAATTTTAATTGGATTCATAATTGGAGTGAGGAGTGAGGACGTGGGAACAGATTCAATTTAAATTGATATAAAATTTTAATCAAAATTAAATTTGAACCAATTATTAAGATATTTAATCATTTAAGATGTAATGAGTTGTACATGTGCGGTTTAACCAACTGTATATTAATTTACACCATTAAAAATAAATGTCATTTTCCATTTACCATCCTACAAGTGATAAAAAAATAATTAAATATTAAATTTTTCAAGTGTGTTTGATTATTAACTTGTAAATTGATGTTTTTGTAAGCACGAAACGCCAAGATGACAGTCCGTAAACCTATGACAGATTAAGTTTTATTGATATAAAACATAGATGTATTATTCTAACTAACGTTAATATAAAACGTGTCGAAAACGGTTAACGAAGAATATAGAAACCGGGGATAAATGGCTATGTAATGTACGCATAGTAGCTTTCATAAATAATAATAATATAGCGACCTCATAAATGAATAATAGGTTTTGCACCATAAACACGTTTATGGGGGAGGATAACAGCCAAATAAAGCTAATCCCAGTCTAAACCTAGATGACTAATCACCGCCTCGAAGGTAACCTGGTTTCCGAGCGGTTATTCCAGAATAGGATTTGTGTTAAACGCCAATCAAAATGGTCATCAATCGTTTATTAAAAGCAATAATAATAAAAACTCTGGAATAAGGATGTTAATAACATAGTATGTACACATAGGTCACTGTTGTTTGCCTCTGTTGACAAAAATATTGGTAAGAGGAAATGTGTAGTGTGGACGAAATTGTGGGCAGCAGCAGCACTTACAACTCCAAATAATACTCTAGATCTGTTTGAGATTGATTGGTGTAGCTAAACAGATATCTACTTGTTGTATTTGAAGCGATTTGAAATTTTATTTTATGACAAACACTTCTCGAAAATTGTCTGTTAAATCTTGAGCGTATATTATTGAATTGGGTTTCATAATGGAAAATTAGAGAACTCGCCCTCCCCCCCTCTTAAAAATGAAGCCTTCTTACAGAAAAGGAAGGATGGACGCAGTATGTACGTCCATACCAGTTCAGATTCTGAATAATAGGGACACATTAGCATCATATTGTAACGAAACCCCTAAAATCTCAGGACACTATTTGAACAGTTGCTACAGTTTCAGCAGCTCGGTTATATTCCACATTCCTATATTAATAAAGCTAAAGCCATGACGGAATTATAATGGCGCCGTAAATTAAGCGCATTATTATGTTATTAACGCGCCGTATATAACTAACCTATTGTTTACGCTCAGCGAAATAAATTAAACGACTTAATGCTCCTGCGTTATGACGGAGGGAATGGATCTGTTACATAAACAAGCATATAATACTACGCAATAGAGTGTTGGTACTTATTGAATAAATGAAAAGGACTGTGTTATAGTAAAATCACGTGTTTTTTATTGTTTGACCACAGGCACTCAGGCCTCCTGGTGGTAGGTGATCCCTGTATATTTTATATATGGACTTTTGTTCCCGGGTGCATTTCGTCTTTTACAGGGCACTTAAATTGTTCTTACTTTAATTTTTGACATTAAATTTATTATTGTCAACAATACCAATGAATATGCGATACCCACTGTGGCAATGCCTCGATGCTTACTTATTCTTTTAACACTTTCGATTGGGTGTTTAACTTACTAAGTATTTTTATTTGAAGGAATTTTATGAGGTCTATATTATTATTAACATGACATTGTGCAATCAATGTCCTAATAAAAGAAACGGAACAAGAATAATAACTGTAGTTGTGTCTACAACGTATTTTGTATTTAAACCTCAGAATCATAAGCAGAGCTCTGATACGGTTAATTTAAACGAGATGTAAAGGCTTTATATCCAAGGCAAGTCTAATAGGCGTATGTAGAGTGGGCGGGGTGCAGTGACCCCTTACACCGGAGCAGTGTACTGCGCACTAATCCTCTGAGGCAAATACCACTCTATTTTAAAATGAGAACAAATTTATAAAGGTATAAAAATAAAGCCGTGATTTTTTCGCGAAAAAAAGGCCACAATCCGACTAGGTGGCCTGACGATCTCGAGAATACAACGGGAACTGTAGCTTCCAATAAAGACCCATCTCCAGCAGTGGACTATGTATACTATATAAGCCTAAATGGAACGATATGTTCCCATTTCTAAAACCGAATGTTTACTTGTGTATATATGCCTGTATTCGATAATATCTATTCTATAAATTATTCACTTCACAAATACAATACCTATTACATGTTAAATACTGAGTATATTTTTTGGATAAATAAAGTTATAATTATTGTAATTCAAATTAGGTATGATGTTTCAAAAGGAGCCGATTGCCTTGGCCTTAAAAATAGCGGAGAATCATTGGGATATACGTTCGGGACGAAAATATTAAATTTCTATTTCTGTATCTAGCTGTGATAATAAAATTGTAATGATTTAATTACTATTTGTGTATTATAATTATAATCACCCTAAGTATTGCCGATAGTTATGTAAGCAACTCTAAATCAGAGTAATTAACTTCTAGAATGAATTGAAATCTATTAACCTACTTTTAGTAGCAGGTGCCAGTTTTTCCTAATTAAATGTGAAAGCAAACTTATTAGCAAGCAAAAGAAAAATCTGCCCCGAGGCTTATCTTTGAAGACTTTACCTTTCGTTCACGGTCTTAATTTTTTGTAAGTTCTCCGCAAAAAGTAACGGAATTCCCTTTTATTTTTATACTTTTTCTAGATTTTTCACTCAACGCAAAGGTTACGCTTTACTAACTATTTGGAGGATTTAAAAGTGAAATGTTACACTAATTTAGGCGTATTTTGCCCACAAAGAGCCTGATATTGCGACCTTAAAATGTAGGTATTATGAATTTAGCTTGTTAGTCTTTGTGTTTATAGAGAACTTTTGCATTTGCGTAATCGTCTATTATGTGTAATATTATTTTCCATTTAAAGGTCTATTATTACGACTATTTAATAAATCAAGACTAGGTCTATACACACAATAATAACTTCTATATCTATCTATGAAAAGCTAAGTAGGTATCCCACTTTCGTTTATCAGAAACTTCATTTTTTTCTGAACAGTCGTAAAAACAGTGAAGTATTTTCTGTGTATTAACATAAACCTTAGCTTATCTGCCTAATAAGGATATATTTCAGCATGTATATTGTTTCCCGATAAATTGCATTTGTCCCCAAAACAAAGGCTTTCCAGGCATTTTTCCTGTTTTATATTGGATTTTCCTCTAGCTTATCAGTTTATTTTTCGGGTGACGAGAACACCGCGATACTGCGTAGAACGATGTTTTGGCGGATATAAATATTGATTGGTAAAGGTTATAATAAGGATTATTACAATGGGGTTTTTTATTTGGTTGAACCATATCTTTAATAGTTGAGTGTTAAATTTAAAGATAAAGGAATGACTTTACAACACAATTGAAATATTAGATGTAGCAACAATATAGCAACAAACTACAATCCGAACTATGTCAAAAGAACCTGAGGATCAGGATGGCTGAAGATATTTTATCGTTATCCGTGGTTTATGTCGGGTTATGGAAGCGAAGGTGGAATAGGTACCCCAGAGTAAAATTCAATGTTTGAATCATTAAAAATATTATTTTTACCAAACTACGAGGCAAGAAGAGAATCAACAAAACTGCACAGGTCATCGATCGCCCTAATTTAGTACTTCAGCAAAAAGTGGATACCTTTAAAATCATAGACTGAAAGGCTATTAGGCTTCTGAAGCGTTAACCCGATTAGCCTTTGAGGCCTTTGATTATAACCGGCTCATTCAGCATAATTCAGTGATTATATCTAGCACAGAGTTCGTTGACTTGAACTGACAACATTTCGGATTGATTACCCTTTAATGATGAGAAATTAACACCTCTTGTATAGGTACACATGACGGCTCTTTAAAACATCAGATTTTTTTGATGTAACGGAATTATCTACTATTCCGTGTCTTTGCTATGCCGCACGCTAATATTGCTCGTACGACAACGTCATTTTGTAGCTTTATACTTTGTCGCATGTCAGTGCGTAAGGTGTGTTTAAGTTTTGTCGTGTTGGTTGGACAAACAAAACCAACATTTTGTCAGCCAATTAGATCAAGGCATTATTCGGTTCCCACCAGAACTGCCCCTCTATTCTGAAATTACGAACATCCGAACTTCGGACGAAATAAAAGACGTCTCACGTCGTAACGTCTCACGTAACATAACGCTACTCTCAAACTCCTTCGTTCGTTCGCACGTCGATCGGACGTCTTTCGTGCCGTGTCACCGGGAATGAGAATAAATGACAAGAAGGGGTCGTTTATAATAATTTCGTTTCCAACATAAAAAATCGGAATAATCGGATAAATCGGAAAGTAAACTAGCATTTTAACTTAAAAATAATAACGTTTAAATAAAAGGAATATTGTGCATTCTACTTTAAATTACTTTTTAACCATTTTTCAGCAAAATTACGAAAGGACATCAAAGAACATACCGGGCCCGAACGACGCGACGCGACGACGCGACGTCCCGATTTCGGACGCAAAGTAGCGTTCGGAATCGCAAACGTTTCGGCCCATTGTAATGCGGATTGTATGAATTCTTAGTACTGTATCTTCGTTATTTTGTGTTTGAATAGAGATGAGGAGTTCTGTGGAAAGGTTTGGGAGGCAATTAATCATTTCAAATTACAAATTTGGTGTGTATTTATAGATCAAATGAGTTCATCTAAAATAACGTGTCGTGAACATGCTTAATTTAAAAAGAACACCTCATCTTTGAATAGGGGATATAAAAGCGCCAGTAGAACAGTGGTAATTTTTGTGTAAGGTTCCAAGCACATAGAAAGATGCTTACAGTTCGTTGATAAAATAAAATATTTCTTACCACCACACTTTACCACACCTCCAAAAATGAAATACAAACACACAGTACCTACTGAAACACAATATAAAGAATAGCATCTACTTTCCGGGCGGGCTATGCGAGTGGACGTAAGTACCTCCAGAGCGAGCTACAATGCCTTTGTCTATAACCCATTATTGACCCACTACAGGGTCGGGTCTCCTCTCACAATGAGAGGGATGTAGGCCATAGTCCACCACGCTGGCCTAATGCGG
>DWIY01000476.1:0-13073 GCA_018248615.1 Erynnis brizo brizo
AGATGTAATAAATTTTCCTTTCTTGGATGTCAAAAGGTTTTGTATATTTTTCCGTTATCGTCTTTTCATCGATTTTTAGTTCGGTTTAGCTGGTGTTCTAAAGAATTGTTTAGATAATGTCTCTAGAAAAACAATTACTGGACCCTACTTTTACTTGTCCGTTTTTATTCCCTTGTCATATTTGGTAAACAATAATAACATATCTTTTTTGTTTTATTTGCGATTTAAAAATAACTCACACATAAAATTATAAAAAATGAAACCAAAATATCTAGTCATTTAATATTGAAACAGATTTCTGGTAACTATTATTTATTTTTTAAAGCATTTTAAACGATTTTTCAATAAAAAGTAGTGCCAAGATTGTTTACCAAATAAGACATGGGAATAAAAACGGACGGTAAATAGGTAATATAAATAAATTTATAACTTTTCGGAAAAACTGGTTTGGAATAACTTAAGAATGGTTTAGATAATGTCCATCGAAATAGTTATGAGACCCTAATTTTACGTAATGAGGTAATTGTAAACGTATGATTTGCATACCTACCAATTTATTTGAATTGACACTGATTTCTAGAATTCACTCAACATAATTTTTGTGACGGCTTCAAGATAAATCGCAAAAAATCGTATGACACTTCCGAATGTTTGGTTGTGGAGCACGACCCCGATTCCATCGTTGTTTCGCGTTACATAACTCTGTGCCACTAAGAACTAGGCAATGATGTCACACCAAAAAGTTGCGCCACTAACCGCTTGTGAACCAAAGGCGCGGTATGCAATATTATGTTACTACGGTTAGGAAATCGTGATTATTCTGTTCCTACCTCTTGTAAACAAGGAAAAGAAGATCTATGCCATCCCCTGTCCTAATTGCCACGTCATTCGACGATTAAATCGGTTACTTGTGTCAAGTTTGTCGTACGACATTAGTCGCATGTTATTGAGTATTTGTCAGTTAGGACGGCTCCATTCAGTCTTGGGTTTGAGTTTTGTCGCGTTCGTGGGTCAGTCGGTAATGTCGTATTGCGACAGCCAATTAGGGCAAGGCCTTACAAAGTAATAAATTGTGATTCTGATAACAATTAAAAACTACACATAAGTAACATAAATAATTATATTGTGCTTTAATATATTATAATAATATACACTTCAATTTACACTTTCATTTCGCCAATGACGTAGAATGTATGATTTCGTATTCGTTTCCGTCAATTGTAGGCAAATACGACCATAGATATCATACATTTAGTTAATGTGTGAAGTTTCGAACACCAAAACGAACAAATACAGATTTTAAATACTTATTTTGCCATTTCCTGCTTAAACAAAACCAAGTTTGAATGACTAAAAATTGTCTTCGTTATGCAAAACTGTAAAAATAAAACGAACAATTGATTGACCTTCATTTTTCTCATGTTAAATAATTTTGTCGACATAATCAGCGCTATGAATAAATAATGTAACTATCTTAAAATATGCATAGTGGTGTCACTATGAAGACCACATGAACTCATAAATGACCTTTCTGTTCCTTAGTACCTACTGTAATTATTATGGAGTACAAAGAAATCGTTGTTTTCCGGTAGCTGATGGTCGAACGTTTCTAGTCCCTGTTCGTTGTCACGCGAGTTTAACAAAAGGCCGATATGATTAGACAATGAGATGTTTGTTAAGTTTTTCGATTTTTATCAAAGAACTTTTCAGAACTAAAATGCGATTCTTCAGCCCGCTATTTTTTGCCTTGTCATTTAAAAATTTCGAATACCTACCTAAATCCGCGAGTACCTCAATCTGTGGAATGTGGAATGGAGCACCTAAACTTTTGGCTAATGTTTATTGATGTTTATTTAAATCGTTACTTGCCTACGAGTAGTTTCCTGACTTCCTGACAGATAATGAACGTTTACCAATTTTCGCACGTTTCAAACGCAGTGGCGATGTTTTTATCGTTACAACATTTAATTTTCGAGGGACCTATTAAGAGGAAGTATAAATCAAGCTTCTCTTGATCTGTTTAGTTTTGTCCATTACATACATTTAATTTTGATTTTCCCAATAATATCGAAGCCCGTAACTACTTAAGTAATGTAAATTGTCTCGCTCATTATATCTCTATAATTCCGTTTTTGTAACTGTATTTTTGTTTATTTTATTGAAATTTTCCTTCATATAAGAAATCGATATTTTGATAACTTGTTTGAATCTGAATAGACAATTATATCTCGACTCTAACGACTATCCCCCAGGCGGTGCAGTGCGCTCAAGTGTCACATGACAAAGCAACCCTCCGTTCATTTGGGATCAACATTATCAAAAAACCGGGTCGGGAATGCACCCGTATTTGAGCGCGCACATGTTAACGAAGAAACGAAATCCTTTGGCTTCTTTTTAAATCTAGGTATCTTGTTAATAAACGTGTGTTTATATTGCGATTTCTATGGTTTTAGTTTAATTTGTGTGTTTATTAAAATTAATTTATTAAGTTAATAAATTACCCTTTCCATAGTACCTAACCACTTCATCTTGTTTGCAAGACAAGAGAATGTGCTGTGGCCGTGCATATAAACAATTTATATTAATGTTTACCACAACGATAGTCCACACAAACCACAAATAAAAATACTTATTATGCTCAGTTGGTTAAATTATTTAATAATTTCTTTTTAAGTCATAATTAATAATATTATTATATTCCTGTCGTTTTGTTATTGACTTAAATTCCTGTATTACGTTTACTTATTCTTACTTTTAATTTTTTTTTACTTATCTACTAATTTCATTTATATTGGATAAAATTGTAAAATTTTACTTGTGGAGACATTTCTCGCTTAGTTGTCTCCTAGCTGTACTAAATATTATATTATTTAACATTAAATGTATGTCATAAAAAATGTATCGTCAAGGGGCGTGCTTGGTATGCCCCAATCGGGCCATGTGCGCGCGCTCCCACGCGTTGCTGACGCACAAGTGTGCGCGAGCGCCGCATCGTATCCACTATCGTGCTTCCTATGTGTGGGAGAGCAGCTACTTCCTGGTACAACGCGAGCCGAGATGCTTTATTTAAATTCTGCCCCTGTGTGCGAGCGTACGCTATAATATTTATATTCGTCCACCTCTACACGAATATTATTACATTAACGACTTGTGTGTGTCGAGTCTTTTTAATCTTCATTGTACTTCCTGATTGTGAGACAGTGTGCGTGAGCCACTTGTTTGAATGCTAGGGTGACTTTATCTCAGCAAGGGACATACGAGTAGTGCAGCGTCCGATTATGTTGCGGCGGGAGGAAAACTTGTAAACTATTACATACGTTTTAATTTGTTTTGTTTAGCAATAGCATGCAAACCTACTTACATTTATTTCACGATCAATTATTTACTTTTAGAATAGCGGAAATAATAGCCGAACACACGCAAATTGCCACTTGGATTGCATTGGCGAACAATGAGCCGATGTTTGTGTTCTCATTGGAAACAGGAAGCATAAACTTCGCAATAATGTCTCAAATGCATACTGTTTCGTTCTTAGTAAGAAACAATACCGGTTCCGCTGTTCTTCAAATTACTGTTTTTAGAAATTGCCAGTAATCAAATCTCTGTTCGTTTTAATTAAATGCCATGAATATCAAATAAAGACATTATAATACATAATTATTATGTATGCCTATACAGGTTTCTTTATGTTATGCATGCTCCTTGCTCAGTAATTCGTTAACCCATCGTTTGGTTTTTATCTCAATGCAAAAACGTAAGTGAATATTTTAAAGTAGATCAAATTTGAAGAAAAGGTACGTGTAAGTTACTCGTAGTGCAAATAGTTTAAATATGTGTGAATTTTAATTTAAAAGAAGATTATTTTAGTTTCAAAAATCGGTATCGATGTCATAGTAATCAGCACTGCTCCCTCAGATCCAAGCAGTAAGTGGACAGATGGGTCCCGCTGCCAATAGTTTGCACAATCGCGAGGGTCCGTCCTATCGCTCTCAGAGGGAGATCTATGAACGACCCTCCGAACACATCTGTCGCCTCTCTCGCCTCTGAATTTGATACAACGTCATTAATTGATTTTGACCCACGAAGGGTTAGAGATTACTTTAAATCCGATGTGCACATGTTGCGCGCTGTATGTATCGATTGAATTCATTTTAAAATGCAACTAAATATGTATGGTATGAATGAGCGGTATTGTGAGAATATTGACACTATAGTCAAGCTTTGAGTTGAGGATAACATAACAATTTTAGTTAGTTTAGTACTTTCATTTGTGTAAAAAAGCTATTAATTATATTGTATTATATATATTATTAATTATTAATTATATATATTAATTATATTATATTAAAAGCTATTAAAGCTGTTGTGTATAAAAGCTATTAATTATGAAGATTGATTAAAATCGAAAACATTTTGGGATATGCGTAATAAACGTTATATTTATAACGTTACGTTTGTGACACAAACGTTATAATGTTTATATCCCAAAATGTAGGGACATTCTGTCATTTTCTTATACATTCCGCTACTGTTTGAATTGGAACGCTATATTTCTAAAATGTTTAATTGTATTTAATTCTTTGGTGGTATTGATTGCCTTTTAGTTCAAAATTAGATGGCCTGAAAGAACAGCATGTTTCTCCTTCAATTTCAAAATTTTCATTTGCTTTACTTTTTGATATTTTTGAAGTTGGCAGCTCGCACGTCGCCTAATGTAATTACTGCGATTGCGTGTTAACGCGCAAAAGACGGGGATGCAGTTCTTCGCGCAACGTGCACTCAGCACACGTGGGGCTTCATCTGACGTGCCTGATTAGACGCATTTATGGAATCACTTCACATAAATTTACTCTACTTAGATTTTAGCTATAAACTTTTTTACGATTTTAATTGTAGCTCGTGTGTCGTGTAATGTTATGATTGCGACTGCATGTTGATGTCGGGGATGCAGTTCTCCGCGTGATCTATGGCACATGTGGTACTTCTTCAGACGTGCTTGACCACATTTTTTACGATATGGCCTTTAAAAATACAGTTCTACTTGTTTATTACAATACTGCTTTTGCAAAATGCTTTTTAATACTTGCTTTGCTTAATGCTTTTTATTTTTGCAATTGTAGTTGCAGCTCGCAGGTCGCGTAATGTAAGTAATAACTGCGACTGCGTATAAACGTCGTGGTCGGTGGGGATGCAGTTCTTCGCGTGACCCTTAGTACATACAGGGCTTCATCTGGCGAGCCTGATAACACACATTTACGATGTTATTTTGCATACAGCATGATTTAATGGATATGATTTTTTATGCTACATCTGTTTGCTTTTAACATTCTCAGTTATTTATCGTTTTTATTTAAAAAAATTAGTTTATTTAGAAATAGTTTTGCCTAATTTGTTCAATTCGATACTGCTTTTGCAAATGCTGTTTTTAATTTTGGCTTTGCTTATAATTTTTAGTAATTCAAAGTTAATTTGACACTTTTCTTTATTTTTTATTTTTAGATTTTTTTAAGATTAGGATTACAGCCCGCAGGTCGCGTAATGTAAGTAAGTAGATAATTACTGCGACTGCGTGTCGACTTCGAGGCAAACGGGGATGCATTTCTCCGCACGACCCTTCGCACATGTGGGACTTCATCTAACGCGCCTGATTTAACTTATTTACGATATGCACTTTGCGTACATTTGTCTTAGTAAAGTAAAAAAAAGTTACCAAGGTCTGCTATAACAGCTATAATCTACTTAAGTACTAAAATTATTTTTAATACTACATATGAAACAAAATGAATATATTATTAATATGAATATATACATATATATAGTATATATAGTACCTATATACCTATATAGTATATATATTTTAGATTATGAATTTTTCAAGTGTGCGTGGATGGGGAAATCTGAAACTATGAGGAATAGGGAAAAATGCTGAAAGGAGTCTGGGGACAGATTTTGATGAAAACTAAAACTGCATCATTGGATTTTTGAAAAATCAATATGCCTAGCCAGGAATCAAACCTATTGATTTTGAAAAAAAAACACATCCTGTATTATTACACCATTCAATAGTGTCACAAATAAGGAACGAATTCTGGAAAGTAAGGCAAACATAAGGATAGAGCTTATTTTTAACAAAATATGATTTTTCCATACAAACCTTAACTGATAATCACATAACAAAAAGTATGAAGCCGGCTTTTGACTATGGGATGTAATTTAATTACATCTTGAACTATATATTACATCCCGCGATTGCCACCATGTAACATAAACACCATGTAAACTCAGCCTTACGCTGTCAGTTTTGGGACGTCTCGCTGTTTCATATTTTGTCTTTTTTTATAATTTTAATTTATTCGCGAATTTGAATACAAATTATTAACAGAAACGTAATTAAGACATATACAATATATGTATAAATTTACTACAACAATTTAAAAAAATAGCATTTTTATGTTAAATGTGTCTGAAATACAAGATTCTATGGTAAACAGAGGTGATAAGTTGGGACACGTAAAAAAATGGCACTCCTAATATTTATTTTTTTATTTAAAAAAAATGCTGTGTACCTACTATTTATATTAACTAAACATTAGATCGCTAGTTAATTAAATGATTTTTCGATCTGAATAGTTTGGGTAAATTATAATAAATTAACTTTCGAGTAAAAAAAATTTAAACATGAGGGACAGCCAAAAAAGTAGGGGTGGACAAAATCTTGAAATCACTCAATTAATAAATCGTTCGCGAGAGTACCTAACATAGGAACAAAACATAGCGCTCTATACCGAACTCCGATAGGTGTTCAATTGAAGCATGTTCCTGTGGTGGCGGGAGATACTTTATATGAGGCCACGATCTTAGGTCCAGGTGCATTTGGACATTGTTAGAATGTACTAATCTCTGAAACTACCAGACGGATTTCTTTATGATATTATGCACATGCACGAGGAAAACTATGAGTAACTTTTTATTGCGGAAAATTTGCTTTATTTGCTTAAATAAATATTCTAATTTCTGTCACATTGAAAAACGAAAAACGGGTTGTGTTTTTTGTGGAGACATTTAACTAAGTACTGGAGAGTGGATAAGTTTTTTTAAAACTTTTGTTTGCTCTTTATTTGGCGGAGCGAAGCCTGCCTGCGGGTCATCTAGTAAGAAATAATAATTAATATTTTTTTGTAATCATATCATAATTATTATCATTAATTACAATCCTTTGTCCTGAATGACAGGATCAACGCACAGCCTAAACCGCTGATCGTAAAAATCTAAAACTTTGAGGTGTTTCTTTATATGATGTAAAATTCAGATAAGAAGGGATTTTCCGAAATTTTATCCCTAAGGGGGTGAAAAATGGGGGAAAAGTTTGTACGGTACAATGTGATTCCTTGGTTCGATCTGCTTCAAATTTTGCATAACCATTCTCTAAAAGAATTAATGAATTAATGCGTTTCGTGAATATTTTATTGAAACTCATCGCCTAACGGAGTTAAAAATGGATAGAAAGTTATTTTGCATCGAAGTTTATAATATCAATACCACATTCAATACTATTTGTTTTTGTTTTATACAACATTTGATTTTGACACAGTCATGGTTGAAAACTCAATCCGATTATCCGAATATTATGACGCGTTGCTGGAATGAGTCTTGGAAGGATCAAAGAAATTAGTGCTATGCCTTAACGATGCCTCTTCCGGGACAACTAATACCTTACACATTACAATATGTTAAAAAGAACGCACTAATTTCTGAAAATATCATTCGGATTTGTTTATGATAGCCACATTCACGAGGAAAGCTACGGGTAACTTTTCATTGCGGAAAATTTGCTTATAAATCAGCAGTCTTATATCATTTAACTTATTTTAAAAAAGAGATACGGGTTGATGTAGAGATGTTTAACCGGCTGGAGGGTGGATAATCTACACGTATGTAAAATTCTTTGTCCTGGACGCACAGCCTAAACCGCTGATCATAGAGATGTGAAACTTGGAGGGTGTGATCTTTGTATGACGTAGGCATCCGATAAGGATTTTAACCTACGGTGGTGATAAACGAGGGAACAGTTTGTATGGGACGACGTGATTCCTTGGTCCAATCTACTTCAAATTTTGCATTAACATTCTTTAACAGAGTTGGTGGAAGTGTTTCGTATTTTATTTAACCTCATCGCATAACTGGGTTAAAAAGGGGTAGGAAGTATTGAATTAAATAAATATTTTAAGTGTTATGAAAGTTATGATGTCTCAACGCCTTCTGTATATTAATACCATGAATATTAACTCATGCAAATAGTTCATCAGCTATTATTCAGGTGATAGCGCTACTTACTTGGCACGCAAGAAAGAAGAATTAAATTTATTTTAATTTTTTAAGACATTATAAAATAATTAAATAAATAAATATCTTAATGATGATAAAACAAAATTATATAGTGGGTACTTGACTTTAATAGCACAAAATATAATATCTATGATGTGATAGGTTAGGTTTGGTCTGTTGGTCTAACTAAATGGTCTAAATATGTGTAGTATAACATAGACAGAACATAGGTTTATTTTATAATCTTAATGTCTGCTAAGATAGGACTTTAGAGAAAAACTAATAAGGTGGCAGAAGGTGGAAGGTGCAAAGTTACTTAGTTCTAACTAATACTTAGTAGGTACTAATTAAATATTGGAATCAAATGTCGGTTTTTGATAGTTAGGGCTTCTCAACTGTAGCTAAAGAATTTAAATTGTTTGTATTCTCCCATTAGGAAATAGGGGAGATGAACAAGATTGGTGGTGAAATTTTCCGGAAAAAAAATTAGATAGGCTAAATTATTTTGGCAGAACGAAGCCTGCCGGGTAAGCTAGTACCACTATAATGTAAATAAGGTAAATATTGTACCGTTCCGTTATTATTATATTAAATATATACGTGTCGAATGGATAACCTCCTTTTTTAAGTTGGTTAAAACTGTCTTACATAGGTACTTCTACATTATAACTTTATATAAGTATTATATGTAAAGCAAAGCATAAATATAATAGCTAAATGAATACTAATAAGGTTGTTTCTTTACTACCTGGTATGATTGTTAAGATATTCGGGCTATATAGGTACATACTACAAGTGAATCGGTCACTATGACACATGATATTTTGCATTGCCTGCATTTTTTCGTAAAATGACCCCTAGTCGATACATGTTTGGCACGACTTACTAGTTTGACAATAATAAGAAGAAGGTTTAATATTTATAAGAATTTCAATTCACGGGGCCTTACCTACAACCTCATATCATTTAAAGAATTTTGTAATATGTAATAATAATATTATGTGTAATATTACCTACGTAATATACCTACAGTGAAATAACGTTGAATGAGGTAGAACCGATTCCATTTACAACCTCATACATCAGTCTTGTTTGTTTGAGGCTGAAAGTGGTTTCATTGGCTACGGAGAATACCATAAGATATTCTGCTGGCTCGTTTCTAACCTTAATATTCTAAAACAAATATTTATGCACTTAATAACCTAGCAGCCGCTTGAGCCACTGCATTTGTGGCAAATCAGGGTTGAAACTCGTCTGACCGTAGGTATACTTACTCGTATTGTACCCTTTATGTTTTAAAATTACCATAAAACATTAAAATTAACCTGTGTAATTTGTAATTTAAGATCACACAGTACAAGTCTACGAGAAAGTAGCAGCCCATGTAACAGTTAAACAAGGCAGATTAGTAAAATGACAAAGTTTAAAAAATGTATGATATTAATCAACAACTGAAATAATTTTTGTTGATGCATGTTATAATTAAATATTTTTAGGTATATGTTTAATTAAACTAATTTAAACTATGTAATATGGGTATAAAGATTTCACAAAAACAACCCATATTTAGCAAATAAGTTGACAAAATATCTCTAATAGCATAATATTAATATTATGTATGTAGGATGTAGGTACATATTATGTAAATATCTAAATTTTAAATATACTTTACACCCGACGTTCCAAATACCTACTGGTTATACCTATAGCTATATAGCTATTTTCCCAGTTGTTTTCAAAAAATATTTTCATCTTCATAAAGTTTAACTTAATAACGTTTAAGATCTGTTGAATTTACATTTTATAAAGACTATTATTAAAAATAATTATGGTCAACTCGAATAGAAATAATACATATTCTAATATTGTTCATTTCTAATATCAGATATTCAAAATGTTGTAACTATTATATAAAAATCATATTTTATAAAGTAATGTTAACCTCTATTATTATAGGAATCATAATTATTGGTTTGCGCAATGCCGACACTTAACATCCGAGTGATGATAAACTTTGTCGGCCTCGTATTGGTACGTTATAGTTTAAATATTTCATTAATGAGATATAAATTTATTGAGTGCAGCAAATAAATTGATTACCCTAAGAATAAGCATCAATATTGACAGAAGAAATTAATATTTATCACACTATCTCCTTTCTTATTTTACAACCACACAAAGCTTCGATAAAGCTCGCATTTTGAGAAATTGCAAAACGAGGAGTGCGAGCGGACGGACGAGTCTGGTCTGCGCGTCGCCGCCGCACGTTGTAACAATCCCTAATTCCAATAAGTAATAAATTTGGAAACAGTTTCTAATAAGAACTATAATATTATCTTAAGTAAAAATCGTACGTTAAAAATCACAACTTACCGAATTTACACCTGTTAGTAGAACCAGAGCGGCCACAAACCTATAAAATTATTATAAATGTTTTAGATGGAAAAAGAAAATATGAAAATTATTTATTTTTACATTTAAATTTTTAATTATACTGTAAATAAGAAAAATAATTTATAAACTGAAATAATTTGGCACTTTTAAAATTGTAAAAAAACTTTTAAATTTTTATACAATTAGAGAGCTTCTGTAACTTACCAAAACTCGTGGACCGCCATGGCCCGGTGCGCGCTGCGCCTGAGTCCCGTGCGCGCGCGCCGTTTGTGCCGGGATACTAAGGAAAGAGGAGAGCTCGGGCGGTGGCCTATGCACCCCCGCCCCGCAGCGGCGAGGCGGAGGCGCGGGCGCGGCGCCTGCTGCCCCGGCCGGCGGCGAGGGCGCGCGTCCAGTAGTGCGGCGCAGCCATGTCAGGCCCGGCGCGTGCGCGCTTCTTTGCGATCCGACTCGTGCCTGCCGCCTTTCTGCTGCTGCACTGGAATCCATCACCTGTATCGGCGGTAAGTGCATTTCCACCTGTAACTCGCACTATACATTTTCTAACACCCGAGCGTTCGAGGAAAAGACATCAACGCATTGCTCGATCTATCCGACTCTACATGTAACCTAAGGATCGATCAGTCCTTCATATACAATACATGGTTTAGATTAGAAGAATATAGATGCTCGTTAGTGAATTTAAGTACGTTTTTGTTTGGTTAAATAAGCATTTTCAGATGTGTAGGTAAAATATTTATGGATATCTAGTAGGCAAATAGAGATTAATCGCATTATAGAGACTCTAACAAACACCTTTAACACGTTTTTGCTCTTCTTAACTTGCCCTTAGCACATTGACCCTTTCCTCTTACATATACTTTTACAGTCATTTAAGAAATTACTAGTAAACATTGTAACATCGTTCAGACCTTTGCATCCCGAAAAACTTTCAAACAATAGAAAATAATTTCTCGCTTTTATAAAATTTAAATAGATTTTTGTTTGTTACCTTACTGATGCCACATTTTTTTCTTTAAGAGAATGCTAATGCTATCATTGAAAAAAAATGACTGCTACTCGTTTTGGGTCTAAACAATAGGGGAAGACCTGGAACAATCTCCACCACTATGTAAAAAAATATCCGTTATTAGTGGATTGGAGATGAGATGCTGTAACTCGGTACTTTATTTTGCTAATGCACATTTTTAATGTACATGTTCTACTCCTAGTAGATATCAATCCACATGTATCATGTATGTAAAGTATATAAACTATACACTGTACGTAAACAGACACCGATAAGATTTCTTTGCCAACGATTGTTCGATAAGGGTTGAAATTTGACGTTAAATACGTTTATCAGGACAGGTTTTTCTCGCAACACTGAGAATAACGTTCTCCAGGGCGACGGTATACTCTCTGACGTCGATCACTACCATGTAGACTCGCCCTAATCTCATCGGTGAAGAGTACATTTACCCTACTGCTCTAAAGTCCAATCCCTATGATCTCTAGCTAATTCAAGTCGTGTTCTACGGTGGGCTACCGTTAATACTGGGCCTGTCGCAGCTCTCTTTGGAGTCAGGTTCTGTTCAGCAACTTTCCTTCTTATGGTATCTGAACTTACGACCACTTGACGCTCGTCACGCAGAATTTTTTGGACTTGAACTGCGTTGAGGCGGCGATTTCGCAGAACAGTAAGAAAAATATAACATTTTGTTTGTTGATTGATCACAGTGTAAGTTGCCAGTTCTTTTGATTAAATTTATGGTCATTTTAATTGTTATTAAATACTCTTTCTGTAGATATGAGTTTGATGGGTGTAGGTACGTTTTCTAATTCTTGAGAAAATCGGATTAATGTTACAAGGTGGCGGGTGGCTCGGTTTATTTGCTGTCCAGAGTATTTATAATATTTTACTATTAAGACATGATTTTCGTCTTGTCCACGTTCATCTTAAGACCCACCCGTGCCTCTATAGAATAGTAGGATTAGTAGATGAATGACATAACAATAAGAATTCTGTATTCTTTCTGTACATCTGTGGAACTTGGAACAAAATGAATGCAACTTCAGTACATTTTAGAAACACTTTTTTTCAGAAATAGTGCTTCTGTGGAAAATGTGTACAATCAATTTTTGTAGATAATTATGTGATTTACATTTTTTCCTAAATATTTTTTTTAATACTAGCTGACCCCGCAAACGTTGTTGTGTTGTTTATAGAGCGCGAAAATGATAGAAGGGTGAAAATTTAGGGTTGTATGTATTTTTTAATGCCACATTATAAAAATATTAAAATTAAAAAAATTGTACAAAAAATAAAAATAAAATGTTAAGGGTGGACAACCCTTCAACTTCACTTAGGGGTA
>DWIY01000477.1:0-13071 GCA_018248615.1 Erynnis brizo brizo
TCATTTAATATTGAAACAGATTTCTAGTAACTGTAATTAATTTTTTAAAGCAATTTTAAACTTTTTTTCAATAAAAAAGAGTGCCAAGATTGTTTACAAAATAAGACAAGGGAATAAAAATTGATAGTTTTGTACGGATGTGACATTTTTGTGATTGCTGCGAGCATGAATACTATGGTCAAAGTACTCGTACGGTCGTCAGTCATTAGTATGTCGTATGTCAGTCTGTCTGACATCCTCCCATACTAATGGCACACGTTAACTATGCGAATACTTTGACGATAGTATTCTTGCTCTGGAGTCGGTTGAATCTTTTACGAAACAAACTTCTTTTAGTGTTTTGCATAATTACAACATTTCAAACTGGGAAATGGATATGGGAAATCGAAAATTAACTCCCGAAGCTTCAGTATGGATCATGTATCATTTAGTAGACCTACGTAGTAGATATGATAAAATCTTTGAAAATTCTTATCAGTCTTACAACATGCACCTTTAAAAAATGATTTTTTTCTGTCTTTGATTGATTGACGCCTAAGTTGACCATAACTTTAGAACAAATTGCTTTTATAACCTCGACTTCATAGCCCAAGGACAAATACAACCCGCCCCGGACCGCATTAAGTATTAGCGTATCTATTCAATCTATAATATTCTGTATTCATTTTAATTATATTAATTTTAACCGTTTTCGCACCCCTTGCTGTGTTAACCTTCGACTGTGGGAGTGTTTGACGATGTCAGACAACTTTTAACACGGGTTTAACGAATAAATTATCATTGCACTTTTCAAATATCTAATTTTTATCTTTGTGGAAAAAAAAATAGTTTTTTTAGTTTAAAAAAATTTAAAATGGTTAATTTTAAGATAAAACAGAAAAATCTAAAATTGACCAAGTCCTTATTCATAATTTTCCAAATTATATTACTCTTAAAACTTTTCCTGTCCAAAAGATAGACACAATAGTTAAACAATGGGTATTTATCACATGTGACTCATGGAACAGTGAAGTAGTTAAAATGATCACTTTTGATTTTAAAAGAATGGTTTAGTATTTAGATAAGACATTTGATACGAAATATCGTTTTATTTAATCGATCTTACGCAGAACAAACAGATTTTATGTGCGTGCTAAAAATCTTTTGTGTTGGTAAAAAAAAGTGTCCGCGTCGTAAAATTTTTACAACTTCGCCGAGGTTTGTGACACGGCATAATAATTCTTTAAGATGTAAACTTGTCACGGGCGACTTGCATTTTTTATTTTTTTTTATTTAATATCTTGAAATGTTGTAAATTTTTAATCGCCGTAACAATATAATCATGATAAAGCCTAGGTACTTCCAAATTTACGGACAAGCAAACTTTACATCTTTATTATAATAATACTAGCTTACGCCCGCGACTTCTTTCCATCAGTTTGTCTATTACTGTCTCCTTTTCTATAGCGCGGCGCTGCTTACATACTCGCACTGGTGTCGGTACGGGAAAACGTTAGCTCGTAGCTCAAACTCATCTATTTTCTCTTTTCTGTCACTTTCTATAACTTGGCGCAAGCAACTATGTTCAGACAGGTGTCGGTACGGAAAAACGTTAAAAATCAATAGTGAACTCAACATCCTATTTCGAAGCGCGTTTAATGTTCTTTATTACAAAACGTCAGAAGTTATTTCTGTAACTATTAGTTATCTTAAGTTCCCGTCTAGAATTATTATGAATTGCTGTTTTTTAAACAATGGAACTTTTTGAATGGCATCTACGTATGTGAGGAAGCACTAGTAAACATCGGTATTACAGTACATTGAACCGCCATTGTCTCGGTAGATGATTGATTACACGACAATGAAGTGATATTGTTTACACACGTCGTTTACTATGAGACTCTATGAGATCGTCCGTCTTTAAATAGATGTGATGTTAACTTGTTAAAAGTTTAGAAGTCAATAAGCAAGATCCAAAAATCCTAGAAAAATAAATGTAAAAGAGTTGGTGGTTGACCAACGGTACTTTTTAAACAATTTGAAACGCTTCACCTGATATACTAACTAACGACCTGTCTGTAAGTATAACTCCCGTAACCTATGTTAATGAACATCATATTCGAGAATCAGTATGCCTGAAATAATTTACTTGATTAATGATGATTTTTGCAATTAGTGCAGTGATTTCCATACCTACTCGAAAATTATAGAAATTCGCTCGTTCTTGGCGTGTTGTTCTAAATTAGTTTACAATGAAATCAAGCTTGTTATTAAGTTATCCCAAGGTATCTGTAGCAACGGCGATATCCGACCTCAAATAAGACTGAAGCCCTTTGTTAAGTCTGAGGTCGTATAAGTCGCTACTATGAGGAATAGGATGGTCGTATCCAATTTAGGTATCTCCGCAAACTCACATAAAGCGGCATACCACCGCGTCTGCGACATTCATATAATACTCGTGCGTCGCCACTTTCTAATATCTCGGCCGGTTGAAAAAAGGGTATTCGTAGTATGCGAAGTGTCCTCCGTTAATCCAGTTAGCAGATAATTGAATTAAGCCGACACCAGCCGCCAAGTTCCGCGCGGTGACCGTGTCACACCGCGTCCGAGATCTCCCGCCGGAGTTTTTTTGCCTTCCAAGAGTGGCCCGACCGTCGTCGACTCTGGGAACTCGCGATTGTGTGCACGCGGCGTTTTTGAGCGCTGCCACAGTATAAAAATTGTACAGTAATGTCTTGATACGAAGGTAACTGAATAAGCTCTCAACGTTTGCAAATTACAGTTGCAATGGCGTTTAAAGTACCGAAAGTGCAATGAGTACAGGCCGCCCTCCGACGAAGTGGAGTTAAGTGGACTGTTGACTTGCAGAAGACGGCCTGATACTGTTGAATTCAAAAGGCCTAGGACCGGGCGGTGTGGCGTCGATTAGGGGAGGTCAATATCCAGCAGTGGACTACGGAGGGCTGAAAGGAAGGAAAGAAGGAAGTTGACTTCATACAAACGGTCGGTTTATCCAAATTTTAATTAATTAACACTTCCTATTTTATATTTAATTAATTTCAATACTGTTGGTTGACAGCTCTGTCGCGTATCAATGAACGGTAGAATTTTTTTCAAAGATAGGGCCGAGTTAACTTACTGTATAGTATTTATACTGTGGCACTTCTTACCACAACCGACTCTTCATTAAAAATTCAACACTACAACGTTAAACATAAGATCGGTTTTGGATTTCTTCTATGCTTGTTTACCGAGCGCAATTATAGAGTGAAAAGAACTTCTAATTAAGAATGGGATTCTTATGCACTTATCGTTTCCCAGTATGCGTGGCTAGTGTGAACTTTTAGTAGGACGCTAGGACTACTAGGAACCACCCACATTAGCTGATGTGTCGAGTAGATTTACCTATGCATGACTTATATCTAGGCTATAGTAGTCGGTATAGGTCGTGAGCATTATACAAAGAAAAAGTATAGTAAGTACCTATCTAAATTCCTTTATCACATTTCAAAATCATATCCACGTAAATTGCTGGTGGCAATAATATTTTATGATAAATCTATGAGTCATGGTCCAAATATAGACCGTAAATAAATTTAAGAGCACAGACACAAAACACTGTTTAAGAAACTTAACAACGCATCAAAATAACATGTGGAATTTCTACAAAAATGACGCAACCCATTCGGAATGTTCGTCTACACTCTACATTATACTTCAAAACAAAAGTATTGGGTCAAGACTGGATTAAGGCGGCTTTCACACGCTTTTCGTGTTACCTTGCGATAGCGGCCTTAGCGGCGCAGGAGTAAATAATCGGAGATTATCTCAAACGATGGAGATACTGTCTGAAGACGTTTGATGGATAATTAAGATTAGAAGGCTCGTCTTAATTATCGAGGCCCTAATTAGATAGCGGGGACACACGGTGCTACGTCTTCGTCATTGCCTCATTAAATGGTCCTTGGGTTACTTAGAACTAAATATCTTTGCCGCGGAAGTTGTTTTTCAGTTTTGAGGTACGGCGGAGGAATGTCGTAGTAATATGATGTTTATAATGTAATATGAAGTTAAAATCATTAATTAAGGGATATTTTGAGGCAGTAACGCATTTTTCTTTCGCATTCTTCTCAACTTTTCTACAAAACGGCAAAATGAATCCGAGCGTACATACATAGTTCATTTATAACGTTTTTAGGTGAATCGTCTAAATTTCAAAAAGAAGAAAGATAAAAGTTGAAAAAGAGAAGAAAAGAGTTTACTTAATTAATTAAATTTTTACTGCGTGTATTATTATCAAAATCTGTACTAACAAATGTGTCACAAAATCATCGCCTCTCAAATTCACATTAGTTTATTAGTCAAGTTGTTTTATAGAAGCAAAATTCTATACTTTAAAGAAGCTTTTCATTCTCATATTCTTCCATGGCGCTACAAGTTGTTTTATAGAAGCAAAATTCTATATTTAAAAGTAGATTTTCATTCTTATAATCTTTCAACTGGCGCTACGTTCCAGTTTTTCGCGGCACACGCCTACACCAGCACGCTTGCGCAGCGCGGGCTATCACCGATCTGTGTGCACGCGCACGCGCTCTAATGAGACCAGCCCGTTCTTGTTCTACGGCCTCCACATTCGCAACTTCTTTCACAGTGGTTCTCAACCTGTGGATGAGGATTACGATTTTTTTATAACGGGGCCGGCAAGGCAAAGATATCTGTTTGGTTCACCTCAGCCTCAGATAGTATAAGAAAACAAAGACGTCCATTGATTCTCATCCACAGGATCATTATTTTTATTAAGGGACCGGTAAGGCAAAGATATCTTACTATAGTTACTGTACTTCAAAGCCGAATTGGGCGGCAATCACTCGTCAAGTTGTGTTGTTTACACCACCATAGGTACGTAGTATACCGAATAAAGAAAGTGGAATGCTCTACATCTCAGAATCACACCTTTAAAGCCTATTTGAGTCATCCACACCCGTCTGCAGCCTTGCTGGAAGCCCTGTCACCACTATATGAGTCGGTTGGCGACAAAATCGTTCGCTCACGGCAAGATGATCGTAGGTACCTACTACAATTTCAATTTGTCCATGTGTCGCGTGTACGTGACAATTGTCATTAAGGACAGGTCCATTGAAGGAGCTACGTTTAAATTTTGGCACGTTTGTTAGTCGGACAACAAAAATAGGATCGTATTGCGACAGCCAATTAGGATAAAGCCTGAACAGCACAATCGCGCGTATCTACGCATGAGCACCTATGACGGCGCCTATTCGCGGTCACGAATCAAAAAGTTTGAAAAACACTGCTCTAACAACTAATCCGCGTCCACGTAACACCAATTTCACGATGACAAAACCCAGGCCGTCCACTTATCCGAGGTGGATCTTGAGGAGATCGGGCATATTATTATGATTTGACCCACGCGCACTATATTTGGCGCGATGAAGCTTTATTGCGGTTAGTTCACGGAATACAGTTGTGGGTCAACGATTGTTGTAATAATATATGTATTTTACTGTTTTTGTAGATCTTTCGAAATTGTGGAAACATTTCTTAAGATGATCTGTTGATTTACATCCATCGTGGATTCGATTGCCATTCCGTGTTTGGGCTGGTCTGGACAGGCGCTATAAGTTTAAATATTCATAATTTTTTGTCTATTTTTTCCATGTTTATATTGTTGTATATTTAACTCCTTGAACTCCAGTGCCGTGAGCATAAACACTATCGCCAAAGTATTCACCGTACGATAAAAGTTAGTCATATGTCAGACTGTCTGACAAATGACATCTTCTCATACTAATGGCAGCTTAATATTAACTGCGTAAGTTCATGCTGGAAACATTGGTCTTGATTTCAATTGTCATTCCGGGGTTGGGATCATTTTTCTATGTTTGTATTGTCATATATCTTCGAACTTACAATCTCCTGGACATACATACAAAGACTGAGACTGACACAAAGACTGACAGGTAAACCGTTTAATCTAGGTATAATCCAAATTTAATAGCAACTTCACCCTTGCACGCATTTCTCAACGTAAATCTTGATTTATAAACTAGCCAGAACTAACTTGCTCACGATATTTCCCGTATGGGATCGGTCTTTATTTAGTTAAAATGTTGAACGCAGTTTCACGCTTCCCTTATTAGCGCTTATCGATTTCGTGTTATCGATACGAGGGAAACTCGCTTTAAAATCGGTATCGGTATCGAGATGGAACCGATCGAACAATCCCACTCGTCGGCCATACGAGATGGTGACCACGAACACCTACGTACATGGCCCTCTATCCATAAACGCGGCTTTCACAGATTTCCGCAAATGGCAAATCGAATTAGTATAGTTCGATTTGCCGTTTCCTAGTTCGCGATTTCACTCATAAAACCAATCGCACCCGTACACTATTGTTTCGAAATGAAAGCACCGCTTTAACCATTCGGAGCGGGAACTTTGCACCGGGAAAGTGTGATTTGATCGCTATCCGATCGGCCGATCGAGCGAGATTATCGTATGAACGTTGCAAGGGACAAATATGGGCGCATTAGCCTCTGTTATGTCCAGTGGTGTAGGAAGAAATCGAATACATTTATCATAATGTGAAGCCGTGAAACACGTGAATGGAATTAAAAGTTTCTAATGCTCTCGACTGCAAAGGACTTTATTAAAACACTAAAACGGCACAGGACAATTATTATTTGTAAGGCCGTATTTGGAAAAAATTGGCCGTCGCAAGCCGACACGACTGACCGACCAACGCAATGAAATCCTCACACAGGTCTTTGTATAGAGATGCCCTAACTTCAATACGCACTGACATGCGACAAAACGTTGTCTTAAAACTTGAGGCGAGCGAAATGCGTTTATCGTCGCAATTAGGACAAGGGGTAAGACGACACGTTTGTAAGTTTTTATCTGTATTAAATTTTCTCGGGGAAAAATAACGTATCGCAATAAAGACTTTTTTGTGTTCCGCTTAGCGCACCGATAGTGCATTTTACTAAACACACACGTATGCCATTCTCTTTTCACTGTTACAAAAAACGTGTCAACAGTCGCTTTTGACACCGGTTTCCTTCGTCGTAGGTACACGTACTTCTCACGTTCTTGTGCATGCCGCGATTTGAAGTACTTTTCTCCCTAAAGCTAGAAGGGGTTTGCAGAGGTTTATTGCGAAATGGACTGTAAAGTGTTTTCCTATAGCTGTGATTTTGGTCGATAATGTTGCAGTCAAAGAAAAAGAAGGAAGTCTGTAACACGATAGTGACCCACTGCAGGAACGGGTCACAATGAGAAGGATACCTATACCATATATGTCTTGGCCACCACGCTAGCCTAACGCGGGTTGGTGGACTTCAAATGCCCTTGAGAACATCATAGAGAACTGATAGGTTCTGACACTGACTGACAGTTTCGTTACGAAGCTTTTCTTCACCCATAAAATTCTATCGATCGATCGCCCATTCTATCGACTTCCTGTTTCTATGGTTGAAGCAGGGCACAGGGTAGCCCTCTGAACCGGCCGCGGGCGTCGAGCGTGGAGGGCGGCTGGTCAAATCCATAAAGCTCGCAATTTAACCGCGTCGTAAACCATAGACTCACCTTTTGTCTTGGCAACCTCGCCGTACCGGGAAACTGCCTTGTTACAGTTTACTGGCGTTGCAACTCCGAACGAATATGGTCAAAACGGTTTGCTCGCTCGAATGATTAAATTATACTCGCTGTTGCAACAATGAAACTTATTGAATAAATTGGCCGTATTGTTAGTCATAGGATTGTGGTAATCGTTCTTTTATTCAAACTGCATGTTGTTGTGTTAACGGTCTGCAACGTTGTAAAGTTGCGTCTTTGTGTGTTGTAAATTCTTTTATCTGATCTCCTTGCATTGGCGTATGAAGGTCCAATTATATTGACGAGCGCTGTCCGCGGCTTCGTACGCATGAGTCTAAAGAAATTTACGGAAATCCTTTATAGGTACGCCGTCGCCCATCTGCCGTTCATCGATGCTCACAAAATTTGAAGTTATTTCTTAAAACATTAATTTAAACAGTAGTTTTCAAAGAGCTTCTTCATGCTTTGCAGAATAATTCTCTCCCAGTGAACCCAAGGTGGTGGTGAGAAAATGTAGTATTTAGCATAAGTGCTTCTCATTACTTTGGATATTGTCACACCCTAAAACTTGAAGTTATTTACAGCTTTTTTGCATTGCATCTCTTGTTTTTGCCGCGACACATTAGGGTTACACTAAATTACACTTCCATCCTTGGATATGGCTAAATCATCTGTTTTGGCAGCTGGAAGATCGTGGCTTTTAGATCAGGCTCCTTGGAAAGTCGCCGGCGGATGCGGAATATTGAGCGCCATAAATCTCGCACCGTACCCCGGAATCGGACTCGTTGTTACGAACGTCCTGTGCAATTATGCTACTCGTTCTATGTCTGCGCACGTCGGGGCTCATTAGGCGATCGTGTTCATTGATGGTGAATAACCATTTAAAGACTACAAGAAAATTACTCCAAAATCTTTAATTATTTACAGTTTATGAACCATTTCGATCACATCAGCTTTTTAAGAAACCATATTATCATTCGTTAGAAGGCTACAGTGGTAGCAGACAGATATCTCTTAACCTAACCTAATCCTCGTTAAATTTAGAACACCTCTTTTTGCATCAGGAGTTAACAGTTTTAGAAACATAAGAATCTCCACGGATTTTAAGGTTTCCATTAAGATTTTGGGAAAACCCGAATATTTCAAACTCACGCCGATTCAAATTCGAAAGCTTAAGTTTTGCTCAAACAGAAAAGAAATCATTGACAATTTGTACAAAAATAATAAGTATTGAAAGTGGCTTTCCATTTCCAAAGCACCAGCACGTACAGCTTCTGCTATGGAGAAATGAAGCGCGAAACCTCAACCTGAATCCATAACGAGAATAAATCGCCTCAAACCGCTAAGAACTTTTCACACCCCAATCAGACGTGATGGAAATCATCCAGTTCCCAGGAGTCAATTAGGTTCAATTTCGTTTTTTATTGAAACACCTTGTTTGTGGTTGTGTGGCAAACGATGTAGCAATCGCTGCGCGGCGATAATGACGTCATTTCAACAGTTATAACTTATATTGCTGAAAATCTTTGTTCTATTGCTTTGTTAATTGCAAAAACTTTAAGATTCACTGTTTTGTTCTGATTGTTTTAGAGAGTCTTGTATTTCGGCTGGGGAGGTATGGTTGTCCGAGACGCTTAAACGGGCTGATTTGAGCCAAACGTGTTTAGATAGAATTTTTTGCTCTATTTGTAGTTTCATGCGGGCGTCCATGGGCTACAGTGACCATTTAAGATCAGATAGCCTGCATACCCTTTTGCTAATGAAAAACTATAAAAAAACAGTCTCAGTTTTGCAGAGCAAGATTTTCCGTCGTATCTGCAAAGTTACTTTATTTTTTTTAAACTTCGATGGCGTGATTATTATTATACCTGCAGTGCCATCTATCGGTGGTGGTGAAAGGCGTAGTACCGGTATTGGTTTTAATAAGCTCCTTTGTAAAATGTTCTGAGGTTTACTTTGTCCATAAATTTTATTAGTAAGCACTAATAATTTCTGTATTTAACACGACTAATTTAATATTTTCTACTTTCCATAGGAGCGATAAGGGATCTCACGAACAGCTATGGAACTGCATTCTACATACTCACTTCGTGCTTCGGAATCGTCATCATGTTCTGGTTGATAGAGTTACTGTACAAGAAGAACAAACACAAACGAATACCTAAGAATGTATCGGCGTAATTAAGACTGATCTCTAGAATAGTTTTTTTTATTAAATGTTTCGTTACACAATAACACTGTATTATTATTTTTATTTATCCATGCAGATCTTTTTTATTTCGCGTTATATTTCGAATAATGATCGGTACATTTTAATCAATGAAATGAATATGGCTTATTACACGTGACTATTTCAAATGCTATACGATATTTTAGATAATAATATATAATGGAACGCCAAATGTACCTATTGTGCCTACCTGCATCACATTTAGGTACTACACTCACTATTCGTTTGGTTACTAATACATAATACCTACAATTTAATATATTGGGTACTAAATATAATTAATATAATACTTAACATTTAAATTATTTTGAGGCCAACTCTGAATATCTGTAACACTTGCTGTAAAGCTAAATATTTTCTAAAGTCAATCAAAATGATTGAAGGTTTCGTAAATATTTTGACTCGGTAATCGTTAGGCATATTCACGGATTCGCGACGATATTTCCTGGTTATGTCGTGACCTCGGCACCCTTTAGGTCAGCATCATTTAGGTTAAAAGGGGTGTGTTTTATAAGCTTGAAACCACGCCAAGATACCATGTCATAAAATGTACCTACTGACACATGAAGTCAATATTCAGTTTTAGACGTATCACGCCATATAATTTTTTTTGCCTTCTTGATTTAGTAAGATGGTAAATGTATGCTGATTGTCTTTATAATACAGGATATAGAAAGAATATTTTTTATTTAATATAGAAATTAGTTAATCTATTTATAATTGGAAACCGGTAGACCTCTTTAATTATCTAAAATCAATCGTTGTACATACCAGATAAAATGCAAATCAGACAATTTAATCATTATTAGGTACCTACCTATATCTTGTTAAAGCCTTTCAATCATTATGTTATAAATAGAAACTTTCTAACAAATATTTACCATTAACTGGTAAGCGTCCTTGTCTACTTTATCGTAATAGTTGTTAGTTTTAAAAATTGTACTGTAAATAGGTAAATATAATATATGTCACGGCTAATACCCGAAGTGCGGCTACACCTAGTTCTAGCCGGCTAGCCTAGCTAGCTAGCCGTGCGGCTACACCTAGTTCAATCTACAACACAGGTTATTGTTGATGCTATATCAACCAAGAAGAAAACAGTCGCCTCGCCTATTTATGGACCCGGTCGTTATCTTTTGGGAAAATCACTGGAGGAGGGTTGTCCTACAACTTACAATATCGATGCAAAAAGCTTCTGGAGAATCTTATATGCTATCTTAGATTATCACTTATATTATCTTTTAACTCCTAATAGTCGATGAAACGAGAACTTACTACTTATTAATGATATTTATTATTGAGTAAATTAAAATAGAGCAAAAGATACATAATATTTTAGCAACCAATCCTAAGAGCTGTGTTAATTTCTTAATTGAATAGTATAGCTATACCGTGCAGATAAAATGCAAATCACGTGCTCGCTATATCGCTAGTACAAGCCTTAACATGTATAAAAATATATAAAAGAATACTTTCTAACTAGTCTTTATCATGTAATTTTGGAATCTGCGACCTGCGTTTTAGCGTCTGGGTTCGATTCCCAGCGGAGAATATATCGATGATGACTTTATATTTCTGATTGTGATCTAAGACAAGAACACACACACACGCGTTCTTGTCTTATGTGTGCCTTTAACAACACACAGGTTATTCTAGTGTGGGACTTTGGATGTAAAAAGTTTATTTATTACTACTTATTTTCATAATAATTATACAAAATTATCTTTCGCCACCTTTAATTCTACACAATAAACAAGTTCTAGTTACGGAGGTGCGCGGGAGATTGAAATTAAGATTGTTACTTTAAATAAATTAAAGGCCCATTAAGAGTATAATAGCCCTCGGACATACTTAATTAAAAAAATTAAAACAAGTGAAGATAAAGCTGTCTTTCGAAGCCGGGAACGAACTGGCGACCCACTGATATTGGTGGTGTCAGTAGGCGAACTATAAAATGATACACACCTACTATAAAACGATTAGTCTTACGGTAAGTAGTTGACATTTGAATATTATTAATTAAAACTTAACATGATATATTATATACTCACATAAGTTTAATATTGAATGGAAATTTTCTATAAACAAACAAAAACAAGATAATTAAGCCAACACCATAAAATCACTAAGTCGACTTGAATTTAACCAAGAACGATAAACAACTAACGAAGTACATACTTGTACAATAACAAAATAATATTCTTAGTAGGTAGTTGTTATCTGAGAATTATTTTATGAAGGGGAAACTTCGTGAGATTTCCTTTGCAATTTTGTTTGTCAAATGACTTCTTGTAAAGAACACTTCAAGATCCCATAATAAAAACAGTTAGATTCTGGGTTGGCTTTTAACACGGTTGTAAAAAAATTAAACAGGCTGATTGTGCATAATTCAAGGAATTTCCATACGTATTAAATTTGGTTGCGTAAGAAAACTTGTATGCTAGCAAGTAACCTTGTTAACTCATAAAACTATGTGTCCCATAAAATAGACACTTTACCAATAGATCAGTTTATAGCCTGGTAGCACTATAAATCAATTAGAAGGGTCGTCGCACACTAAATCGACTTGTTCGATTACTTTATCGTTGCAACACTATACCTAAATTGCTATTTTTGATCGTATTTGTTGATTAGTTGGTTTCCACGCGGACAGACGTGGCGTTCACTAGATAACCAGTTTAAAATGAAACAGATTCATAAACGTGAATATGATTTTAAATGCTATCTACCTGATGCTTATTTCTTGACAATGTTCTATAGACAAACATGTCACTTAGTATAGATCGAGCATTCAGTTTCCTAAAATAGTTTCATTTCTTTTGGATGGCATATTAATTTTGTAAATAATTATATATTGTTTTATTATTATTATAATTTCATTATTATGTTAGTAGCTAAATAAATATACCTACTTTAATGAACGTTTTATTTCTAATACTGACCTGCGATTTTTATAAAATTACCGTTGTTATGTTATTTATGATTATTGAAGGATAATCAACTGTAAAAGAGTTAAGACTGGAAAATATGAGTTTGCTGACTCGTGCACTAAACAAAATTTAATGTGCAAAAATGCAATTAAATTGAAAACTCAAAGTGAACGATAGTAACGTTTAAAGTCCTGTCACGTAGATAAAAAACTTGCAGTTAGTAAAAGCGTGTTAGGAATAAAAATAAAATAATTTGGCATTGTTTTTACAAAAAACACTAAAAAATACGCTTTTATAGAAAATCCAACTAAAAAC